>CAKKOB020000014.1:47780-60371 GCA_918844115.2 Phlebotomus perniciosus
TAACTATTAAGCCAGCTTTTAAGCTTAAAGCCAGCCATCAACTTTAAGCCAGAAGGTAGTCCTAAAGTTAGGCCCTTTACACACATGGGTTTAACCGAGAGAAGGTTTAGTCAGATTAGAGCCAAAGATAGGTCGTACGCAATATAAATGCGGCTTATCATTTATGAAACAGCAATTTTGATTATTATCGCACTGAAATTGTCATTTATTGAACTGTGTTCGGCTCTAAACTCGCTAAACCTTCTCTCGGTTAAACCCCATGTGTGTAAAGGGCCTTAGACAGGAGAGAACATCCATAGAGGCGAGGGATGGGTGAACGCGAGGAGTGACTCAAAAGTTCAGCACTTTGACAAAATATTTGCACAAGAGAGAGAAAGAGCAAATGACATAGAAAAGCTCACGAGTTGGAATATTTCAAAATATTTCTCGCATGTATACGTATACCTATATAGAGGCAAATATGAAATGGGGGAGCTTTTAGCGGATGCTCTCAGCACCGCTCTTTTCACTTGTAAATCTTCCGCAAGCCCACCCTACGCGAATGGTTTTGGGTGGTGGAATTTTTTTTCCTCCACAATTTCTGATCAATGCACACACAAACACCTTCGGCGCAAGCACAAGGGGTTGGGTACAAAAAAAAAAAAATTGCGAGAAAGGAACTTTGATATAATGCGCTTTTTTCCCTTGCGTTGTATGTGCTTCCTCAAGCAGGAAAGGCTCGTGTGTCTCTCTCTAGCGTGCACGACCCTCTCACCTTGCCATAAATTCACCACCCCCAGCCCTCCCGGAAAAGGTGGTCAGAGGTAGAGAAAAAACACTATTTTTTTGGTCATACTTTAGAAATAAAACACATAGCATAGCTTACAAGTGCTCCATCGTGCACTCGCGAAAGCTTTTCCTGCTGCCTTTTTCCCACGGGATCAGAGGGACCCAACACTGTGTGTCTCTTAGCAATATATGGCCCTTCGATGGGACATCCAGGGAAGATTTTCCCAAATATACCTCCACTTTTCACTCATCTTTCACACACACTCACTCTGGCTCGCCTGTGGAGCTTTTGTAAGCTCCTGTAACACTCTCATGTAGGAAAATTCCTCAGGGAGATTCTTCTCCGCCATAAACTTTTCTCTCTCGCGTTATGACGGTAAAAATTGTTATTCCATTGACTCTCGTATTAAAGCCACTATTTTGTTCAACCACTGCTCTGGCACAGTCTGTGGGATGCTGAGGAGGCCCCCAGCTTTTCCTTGCCAACCACTGTGGGAATCACTCACAAATAACTAATAGCTTTCCTGAGTGAATTTCTCCACTTTACTTTTAATCACTCACACCACACAAGCACAAAAGCGCCCCCCAGAAAGCAATTACAGGACGAGGGTAAAAATTCAAAAGCTCTCCTCGTCGGGAGAAAATGTACACACACCAGCTCCAGAGGGTGTAAGAAGATGATGAGGATAAAAAAAAACGAACTGACTTGAATCCACTGAGATGTGAAAAGTTTTGTGTGTGCGCTTTTGTAATCCGACAGGTAGTGAATCCGTCCTCTGCAACACAAACAATTTCAATGCAAAAGGGAGCTTTCTTTGGCCGCTTTTTTTGCTCCCTCTGGTGTTTCTCGTCTTCAGAGGCTCTATGAGATGAAAATCGATTTTTTTTGTCCCTTCACCACCAACACAGCGCACAGCAATTTCTGCCAATGTGCTCTTCTCGCTTCCACTTTCAACACTGACTCCGATGCTCACGGATTCGGGCTGAGAGCGCAGAATATTGTTAAACATTTTTGGGGTGGCCACTCACACCCTCCACCCCCCCCGAAGCTTACATACCACGCACGCCATCTCTGTCCGGCGCACACAAATCACTGCGCAGCGCGAAAAGGACCACCATCATCTCAAGTGGCGCGTGAGTGTGTGCGGAAAACTTCCTGAAAATGATGCCAGCAGCAGGACAACGATGTTTGTGAGAAATTCCCATTAGACAATGTATGAAAAATGTTCTCAGCATAACTGCGCATGCCATCCCGAGAGAGAGAGAAAGAGAGAAACTTTTCACTATATATGACGAAAAGCGTCCCCGAGAGCTTCTGGATTTTCGTCGAGACGATCGTTTCCTGGCACACACACACACAATACATACACTGGCCCACCAGAGAGGTGTCAATCGATTTTGAGGCTCATAAGAAAAGCTCACCAGATTCAGATGTAATCCTCACCCCTATGGAGGTCCTCTCCGCCCCCGTCCCCCCTTGGAAAACGGAGCATCATTGATTGCCCAAAATCGATTTTGCGCCTCAACTGCCGCAACAATCACTTTAAGAGCATGCGACAAAATGATGTATGACTTTAAAATTGCTCCCATTCGTCTGAGCCAGGGAGCTCTGAAATTGATTCCAAGTGTGCGGAACCCTTTCTCCCGCATGGCTCTTTTTTTTACCCGCTGGTGCTCCAACCGCAAAACATGCACGAGCAATTTTGCATTCCAAATTGCAAAAACGTAAAGAAAAAGGAACATATATAGTGAGTCAGTTAGTTCTTGAAAATTTCAATGGTGCATGAAAAAGCATTCCCAGAGAAAATATTGAGCACACTGAGAAAAATGAGTTTATACTGTTTTTCCTCTCAGTGTTACTTACGGAAGAATAAAACTGATTTATTGGGGAGTTTATGCTGATGAATTACATGTTTTTTAGGCGTCGTAATTAGTAAATATACAAAAATTACTAATCAGGATTATGTCATAATTTATTATTCACGCAGAAGCTTCCTTAAACGACTTAACCGCTACTAATGTGTGTCGTTTAAATTTGCCGAAAATTTACGCAATTCATTGGAAATTTAATTAACTATTAACTATACAATTCCAACTCTATCATGAATGCTTATTATTATGCTAATTTCTAATTAAAGTCTTCATATAATGGTATTCAACATATTTTGTGGAGACATTCTGCTTATTTAAACACCCAAACTTGTACTCCAAATAGCATAAGATTTGCACATAATTAGAGAATTTTGAAGTTATGTTCTTTGTATGAAGAGCAATGCATTTTATGAGGTGCATTAAAATTTATATCATTGAAGCCTCGCTGAATAATGGGACTGAAAACAGCTGAAAACTTGGTTTTTAATTGTGTCAGTTTGTCTTTTAATAAATCCTAGGTATTTAAATATCTTTTACTAATCTTTAATTAAAAAGCTCTAAATGCAGAATTTAACTTTAATTACTCAATCATTACTTTTCTATGCAATTCATTAGGCATAATGAAGATAACATGTGAGGTATTTGTAGAATACCAAAGGCAAGATATTGATTAATTGTACACTAATTGTTTGATTTAATTATTGATAAAGGTTTGATTAACTATTCTACGCATTTATCAAATTTCTCCAGAAATTACCAAGCAGCAGAATAAATTTTCCTTTTCCAAGACTCTAATTTTACAAATTCGTTAAATGAACACGTGAACGAATCACATACAGAAAAGTTTTTTTTTCTAAAAATTCAAAATAAATCTTCTTCAAATTTAAACTAAAAAGCCTTAACTGGCTTTTTTCTTTTCCTGCGAGATCAAAATATTTCTCTACTCTCCTTTATCAAATTACTGGTCATTGAGGGATGAATTAAAAGCCACATACAATAGTGAAATATTGCGATAATGAAATTTCATTAAATCATACAAAATGTTGGTCAAGCACAAAGATTCCTAAAATTCCTTCAAATGAAATGAAAACATTTGTGTTTACACTTAATTAAAATCGAATTGCAATACATTTTGATGAATAATTGTGAAATTTCATTATCATGCTCCCCCCAGCTAATCGATGATATTTGATATTATGGTTTCAAAAGGAAACATATCATGTTCTAATTGAGGCTATATCTTCAACTTTATTGTATACACACAACATGCAAAACATCCTAGCAATTCATCATGAGTTTATTGAGCTTTGAACTTGTGATGAAAATAATTGCTTTTCCAAAGTTACTCAATGGGAAAATAAAAGTGCATCCTCTTGAAAATGTTATTAAGTAGCTCACAATCTTGCCATTTCTGCTCTTAGGGAAAACTTTTCAATATTGATTTAGAGTGGAGGAGCAGCAGAAGCTTTTCTAAGATTGTTGTGCATCTTGTGATTTCATTTAAAAGTTCCTTTGTCGCCTTTGCGACTCTCAAAATGCCAAGAAAACACGAAGAAAGTTTTTGGGGGTGAAAAGCTCACGTGCGAAAGGAACAGACAATCTTTCGCTCCTATTCACATGGCACACAACACAAAAGAGCATTTAACTGCTTGTGCCACAAATTCGAGATTCTTGTTATTTTTCACCCATCCTTTAGTGAATCTCTCTTCTGCAGCACAATCATACACTACATTTTGGAAAGTGACTTGAGGAAAGTTCTGGCTGAGCTCTCGGCGGATGCTCAAGCAATCTTACACGCAACTTTTGAGCTCATCGTGAGAAAAGTGAAGATTTCACTGCTCTCAATGGTAGCTCTTATTCACTTGGTATATATCTAGAGAGGATAATCCTAATTTCCCGACGCTACCAATTATTCGGCACTTTTGTCATCCTCTCACGTGGTTCAACTTTGGTTCAATTTTCCACGCGAAATCAGCAATAAGAGCCCAGTTCTTTGAGGAAATGGATGGGAAAAAAGAGGCGAGAATTGAATCTCTCCAATTGGCGTGTTTTTGTGTCACTTTTACAAAGTTTTCAACACTTGGCGTCGCGAAGTTAACAAGCTCCTAAAATTCCACTTCAGCATCTTTTTACTCACATTTCACGAGAGACACTCAAACGGATTTTGCACCCTATATTCCAAGTTAATATCTCACACACACTGCCTGGTAGTAACATGAAAAAAGTAAAGGAAATACAAAACGTTGAAAATTAAGTTTTATTGAAAGAAAATTTACTGAATTTAAAACATAGGTAAGCTGCAATTCTTTCAGATTCACAGCTATAATCAGTTTCAAATCAAAGTTATTAAAAAACGATCTGAAATTCTAGGGAAATGGCGGAAATGGTGTTGTCTGATTTGACCACCGTTACCATAATCCGCCATTTTGAAAGATTTCAAAATAATGTTTCTTGAATAACTCGGCATCTATGCTGTCAATTTGGTTCATAATGAAACATGTTAAAGATATGGTAAATACCTTTCCAACAATACCCTTCTTTAATATTTAACTGTATCCATACGTCGACTATTAGAGCCCAAAGATTTAATATTAAATTGACTGAATATTTTCTAATTTTTAAAATTTAAATATCCCATAAACGGCATTGAAAAAGGGTTAATGTGATCCTATTCTGAGTTTCCCCCAAAAGAATCACAGCTCTTTAAAGTCAGTCTGTCTAAAAATGAAATGAAATGAATTAATAAGCCTTTTCGTTGCTGTTTATAATATAATAAATTTCTCTTATTATATTATATTGTAATGTTATATCTCGTAATTAAAACATTTTGATTGATAAACAGAGCAGAAAAATGTGAAATTTGCTTTTAATTCAAATATAATAATTTTAATAATAGTGCGAGTATTTACTTATCAAGTAGAGATCATAAAAAATTGTCATAATTAACAAACAATTGCTCTTCATGAAATGCCCCTCATGTAAAATACTCAGCATTTTCCCTCCCATTAGGTGAGATATGCAAAATGTGGATTTCAAAATGATTTTATCGCAGTGCAGAGAGAGTGAGATCATTGTAAATTCCTTCACATTGATTTTGCATTAATAAATGTTGATATTGTTTTCTTCACACCCACCAGTCAAGCCCCCTTTTCGCACGCCAGGCAATATCGTGTGGCATTTGGGTGTGAAGAGGGGGTGGTGGTGAAAAGTGGAGGGTAAAAAGTATATGTGGATGTGTTTTGGGGAAAATTATTACTCTCCGTACATTGTGTCTCAATCCCTCTCACTCGCACCTGCTGCTCCCTCATGTAATGAGTGTTGAAACATTATTAATTTCTATTTCATTATTTTAACATTAATTTCCATGACATTATGGGGCAAAGTTGGATCTTTTATTTACACCACCCACTACAATGAATATTGCCGCAATAAAATTTCCTTTCTGTTACCCACAATTATACACCTTTTGTGCCACACGCCCAGCCCCTTCATTAGGCGATACCTTGATCCGTATCACCTGGATTTTCCGCGCAATAAAAATCCGTCCTACTTTTTATAGCCGTAATTATTACTTTTTTTCAACCTTTCACAGATATTTTAATCGAATTGTTTTCTTAAACTATAATTATATAGAGGTAACTTGGCGTGGAATATTGTTCAATAAAAATTAAATCAAAACCTTTTAACACTAAACAGAGGTTAATTTTTGTGCTCGGTATTTACCTAGAAATTATAGTTTTGTGTAACAACCACTAGGACTGATAATTTAAAAGAATTGCAAAATTTTGTCACTTAATTAAAGGGATTTTCCACTTGCAAATATTTCCTTAACAAAATAAATTTACAGAGATTCTTAAGCACTTCTGCTCTCGTTGACTTATCTAAGACAAGTGATTTAACATTTCAATTTTGCGCAATGGATAGCTCTATCTAGTTCATTAGAGATAGTTCAAGTTCACTTAAGAATTATAGGCAAAGCCCGAAATGCCTGATAAATGAGATGAGAATGTGACATAAACAAACATCCCAAACAGCACCGTACGTTCAATAATAGCGCGAAGTGCTAATATTGTGAAAATAAAGATATTTTCTGTGCTCTTTACTAAAATGCATTTCGGAAATAATAGGGAAAAGCTAGGCAGTCAAACAGTCAATAACCAATTAAACCAAATTTAATAAAAAATACATTTTTTTAAAAAATTTGGCGAAAAATAGCTCTATTTAAAACTGTCCCAAAGCGGGGCATTTTTAGACAAATTAACAATTCGCCAATCACCAATAATCAAAACCGCCAATTTCATTATTTAAAAAATGCATTAAAAATGCAACGCCTCGATAAAGAGGAATTAGGCATCTTTAGATGAATTTCCCGGTTTGAAAATGCCTTTCCTTTCTAATCATAAAGTAAATTGGATTAATTAGGTACAATTATTAATTTACTGACCATTTTAACTGACAAGGATTTCCGGTTTCTCAAGTTTCACGAATATTTTCAAGGATTTCTCGGATTAAGCGAAGCAAAATTTTTGGTTTTTCTCGGGTTTCGTGATGTAATTGTTGGTTTTCTCGAGTTTCGCAATGCAATTTTTGGGTCTCTTGGTTTCGCGAAGTAATTTTTGAGTTTTTGGGTTTCGCAAAGCAATTTTTGGGAAATTTTCGAACAGTTGACGAGAGTTTCTCTTTGAGTTACCCCTCGTTACAAAATCATTATCAAATCACACACTTTCAACCAATAAGCCCGCTTTTTCTCTAGATTTATTTGCCCGCGGCGAATATGTGGAAAAGGTATCGAAGGAATCTTACCTGACATAAGCTATTTCAGGACTCATCGTAGACCTTACCTTTAACAACTATTATCGACGGATGATGAGCAGATTCTCTGGGTTTAGGCCACCCTCACCGTGTGCCTGGCCATGGGCCAAGATTTTTGTTTTTGTTCCATCACCTCGCCCTGAATCCCGCTCAGCTGAAAGAAGGCCATTTTCCTCACAATTAATTGCATGCTTTAGGAGCTGAAAAGGCTTCATAATTATTGAACTACGAAATTTCATACCCACGGGAACATATTTTCAAGGAAATCGTGTTTGTTCCCAGGCATCCAAAAGCTTTTATGCATCATCCATGGCATTCGTCCAAAAGTTTCCACTCACTCCGAGGAACATTTTTCCTGCAACTTTTCCCCCCAGTTAACTATTACAATCTTTGAGGCCGCCAAACAACAATATAAACGCAAAACTGCAGTGATTAATGAGTCGAGTCATTTTTTTGGGGCACTCATTGCTTGTAACGGAAGTAATAACCAGCCAAACTGGTCGTATTACATGCGAGAAAATGTATGGAAATTTTAGGGGGATTTCTTCATTTCGTCGGTCAGAGAGAAAAAAAAACGGATCAATGGCCGAGGCTTTCCCGGAGAACAATTAGGGGATAATGTTAATCTTTTATGTGTTTGTCCGGAAAAGGTAATTGTCCCTTAAGAGGATTGAGTGAATAATTTCGTGCAATTACAACTCCTGTGTGGGGAATTTGACTCATTACTCTCATAAAATGATTTGTAAACAGAATGATAACAATTCTGGGTTAAAGAGATAATTTGACCGACAAGATATTATTATATCTTAATAACGAGTCACTGAAATCGACATAAAACTGAAAGTTTACCATCAAATAAAGAGTCAGAAATATTACTTTGAATTTAATTGAAATTCCCCGCCATTATTTGCTTGATTAACATCAGTTATTCATGAATAGAGACTAATAAAGCACTTTGAGGAGATATTTTTATGCTTCGTGCTTGGCAAAAAAAGAACTTTTGAAAATAATGCATTAAAACCAACTCAATATTTTAAGTGCTTCCCTAGTCAAATTATCTTTTCTGCTCCTGAACAGAGAAACTCGAAACTTCTTGACCTATAAAAGAATTTTTTCACTCCCTAATATCACCAGGCAACGAATTCCTTTAAAAACCATCAGGTCAAGAGGATCTCCTATTGCTTAAATTCAGAACCATCTGGCCAGGGATTTTCTTTTCCTTGCTGGGGATTCTGCCAAAGATTTTCAGGAAAAAAATGGTTTGTGAGAATTGTGAGGAAATCCTTTATTGAAGAAGCCTCAAAACGATTCACCAAAAAGCTTTACTCATTTTAAATGCCAAGTATATCTTTTAACAGGCGATTCTATTCATTTCTAACTTTCATTTAAAACTGTATTAAATTTGATACAAAAATTTATTTGATGTTATTCTCGATTTTCACAAAATATTATAATATAAACCCTTTATTCGACAACTTTTTGGAATCTGTATTCTTGTTTTCTTGAAATATCTATTTAAATTTTCCTAATGTTTAACAGATGGCGCACCTTTGGTTTTTGGATTTGGATAACGAAAATATTTCATATTTTGTGTAACTAGGTATTTTTTTTACAGCGATTGTCGTTATCCAAATCCAGAAACCAAATTTCAGGGTGCGCCATCTGTCAAACATTAGGAAAATTTAAATAAATATTTCTAGAAATCAAGAATCCAATTCCAAAAAGTTGCCGAATAGAGGGGTAATTTAGGAAATCTATGAATTTTCCAATTGAAGAAAGCTTTAAGATCTCCGAAAACAGAAAAAAATTTGTTTGTGAAATATTTATTATTAAATAAATAAATGACACAAAACTTACGTCAAAAATGATTATTTTTTAATAAAGTAAAATTGGCGAAAATTTAAGAAGAAATCTTCAAAATCCATCGCAACATCGAAATCCATTTTGATAAAAGATTTTGAGCTCATTTTTGATGTGGAGCTATACCTAACTTATTTAAGAAGTTGCTTTTCAAGCGTAAAAGCTAAAAAAACTTATATTTTCGGAATATCCAAAGATTTGATGGAAAAGTTAGAGGAAAGTGAAAAATCTGAAAAACCTCAGATAACCTCATATTTTTTTTGTCTTTTAATTTTTACGGCCCCAGCTATCAAGCCACAAGGCCAACCTCATTATATTTAGGTATCATATATGATACAAATACCACCAGTGCCGCTGGAGTAGGGGGTTAATCAGCCTTCATTATTAAAATTGTAAAAGCAGATTAATTTATATTTTCTGTATTTATTTTACTGTGATATTTTACACATCTTTTAAAGATTCAATTAAGGCTTAAATAAGTATTTTATATAATATTTCATCATATATTTTTTATTATGCTCAAAATAATATTAAATAACGAAACTGATATAATAATCCCATATTAATAAGCCAGCCCAATGCACGATAAGTCTCTTCCACCCACTATATGCGGCGCATTTGAACTTTTTCATAGTTGATCGTAAAAAATCGCTCTCCTATTTTGCATTCAACATAGAGAAAAAAAGAGGAATATTGACGTTGTTGTGGAGAAAATCCTTTCTTTTATGACCATCACTCTCCCATTATACTTTTACTCTAATAATAATTTAATAGAAGAAGTTTGATTATTATGCTCCTTTTCGCTCATCTCCCATCATTTCGGACACGAGACAACTATCGCCACAGGCAATCTCTCTATCCATAGTCTGCAGGAAGGACTCACGGAGAGAAGATTGGGGGGAGTGAGTGAAGGCTATCGAGGCACGAGAGATGAATCTTCTGCTCCTGATTTAATCGACAATAATATGGCCTGTAGGCGCATGGAAATAAAATAGTCTGGCAAAATCCCTTTTGCTGCCGTCATCCTGCAATCCTCTCCGCCCCATTGTTATCACTTAATAAAAATCTGGATGCGGAAAACTCGCTGCTTTCATTCACTCTCTCTCTCTCCAAACTATACACCAATTCACTCAGTTTTTGGTCTCTATCGTGTGTTTATTTTTAGTAGAAGAGAGAGAGGAAAAAGGAGAGTCAGCCGAGGAAGAAATGAGTGGAAAAATAAAGTCTAATCTGTTATTTTTTGGCCATAAGCCAATATAAACACTTTATCATTAATCTCCTTGAAGATTTTTCCTATAGCCTCTCTCTCTACTATATGGGAAAAATCTCTCCTCCTCCTCCTCCCCAAATGCAATCCCGGAAAAAAGTCCCATTTCTGCTGAAATAGACAATTTTCTCTTCACTAGCCAGAGAGACTCTTCCCTTTAATTAAATGTTTCTTTCCTCTACTTTTCCGGTGTAGATTTCAAGGGTGGCTCCCAAAGAGATAGAGAGCGGACAAGCATGGAAAAAATGGATTCTCTGGATTGTTAGAAGTTGCAGTAATGAAATTTACTCACATGAATTTCATTAATTCTGCTTTTCCGCCAACTGTTTGAGTTGCTTGAGGACAGTCTCAAGTAGTTTCTTCTTGTCACGCTCTGACTTCTTCAACACACTGAACATTGTCTTCTTGTCGGCCTCTCGAATCTTCTCCAAGATTATAATTATCGTTGTTGGCTGCACCAGCGAATATCTCTTCTCCTCTTTGCCATAATCATGCAAATATGCACTCCACTCCTCGCTCAGCAGTAAATCCAGAAGTTGCCGCAATTCCGCAAAATACTTCAAAAGTTCACCCTCCTTGAGGCCCGGCACCGGGTCACTGCCGGCAAACACTTCGCACTGCATCAAATCCAGACTGATCTGCTGCAGCGCCCCCGTTGATATCTGCTTAACATCCTCACTCAGCAGTAAACTCCTAATGGCATTCGCTATATGCTCGCACGCTCTCTTGCACGCACCCTGCGCCACATTGGGCAACAGCGTGCAGAAGCTCTGAAAGGTGCTCTGCAGGAAGGCAATCATGTCCGTGATAAAGGGTGACCCATGGCCAATTGGCTCAGTCAGTAGCCAATCGTAACCCTCGAGCTCCTCAAAGAACTCATCCAACTTGGAGCAGAGCTTCTCAGACACTTGCATTTCAGCCTCAGAACGCGCCACGTGAAACATCGCCGATGGCGCTTGACTAATATTCTGCTTCGTGCCGGTCATCTTGCATACAAAATCATCAAGGAATGGTCCAGCCTTCTCCAAATACTGAGTGTCTATTATGATTTGGATCACCTGGCAGGAAAAGGGAAGGCTTCTCATTAAATTTATATTTCCACACATTTACATCACAGACAAAAAACACATTTTCCGATAAAATTTTTTATGGTAATTAAAAGATATTAATGAACATGAAAAATTAATCCTTTAACTGGAAATCAAACCCGAGGCTATTCAAAAGCGGATGCTCAATACCCAATTTTTTCAATTAAATTGAACGATTATGATTTTATTAGGAGTGAAAAAAATATTCATAGAAGTTGGGAGATTTTTTTTAAAGTGGCGAATATAAAACATTGAAAGGGGAATAAAAAAGAATTCTATAGATGAGTCTATCGGATGTTCAAATCTCAATTGATATTTTCCAATTAAATTTAAACAAAAAAAAATGTTTCCAAGAATTTGGGATGAAAATAAAACGCATTTCAAGTCGAAAAAAAAATAAATTCTAGAGAAATATTTGGACTCATTTAAAGAAAAGAATATCCATTTCTGTACAAGAAGCTTATCAGCAATTCATGGGTGTTATCATATTAAAGACATCCTGAATAATTAATTATTAATTATCCAATAATTATCCGAAAAGAATTTATGGCAAAAATCTGCTAAGACAAGCAAGAAATGCGATTTCTTCTATTTAAACGTGAATCAGCAGAAATATTCCACTAAAAACTGCTCTAATTGGACCTATTTTTTTCTGTTCATTCTGCTTCATTTATTTTGTCGGCAAATTCAAGGAATTTTTTTTATATTTTCCTCATATTATTCTCTATTTAATTTGTTTTTCATCACCTTCCGGACTGGGTGACCTTATTTTTAGCTGGGATTCCCATATCCCAGCTTATTGTAATGGGTCACCAAAATGGGGGTCACCGCCGGGGCCCCGGAGTAGGGGCGCTCCACGAATTAGGGTCCCTACATTCCAAAAATGATGTGCGCTTCAAAAGTTTTCCGGCCGGCCGGCCGGCC
>CAKKOB020000014.1:60471-82020 GCA_918844115.2 Phlebotomus perniciosus
GTATATTGTAGCTGAGGTTGAGACAATTCCAACGAGGGGTCGCTCTAGTCTCTCCATGTTTCCTGACCCGGGTTATGTCAAATCAAAGATTGGAATTTGACCGAGCATTATCTCCGTTGTTTATGGACCGATTTAGATCAATTTTTTTAAAAGACGCGTCTCGACAGGACCCCCAGTGACATCGATTTTCAGATGAAAAGCAAATTTCATTACCTCCCGAGGTGGCCCACCGAATCCCAGCTACTCCAAGTGTAAACTTGGCATGTCCTTTTATATTATAACTCGAGATCTGTCCTGTGTTACCTGTTTGCCCGCAAATATTCCAAGAAATTATTCTATTCTTCAAATAGCAATTAGAATTAGCCCAACAACCTCTATCGACTAATGCGATTAAGGATTAAAGAGCTCAATCAGAAAATTTGATAATGTTAACAAATCAACAGTGTAATACGAATCTCGATACAAACGTGCATTGTTTATCTTCAAAAGCAGCCATTGTATTCATAAAGGAATAATAACCAGGGTTACCACTTATATGGACCCTGTTAACATCTCAATAAAGACAAAGAGGAGCTGTTATAATGAGAATACGGGAAGCTGTGAAAATTATTTCTTGCCCACCGGTTATGTACCTACACATCAGGTATTCCAATAATTTCAAAATCGAACGTCTCCATTATAATGTTTTCTCTTTAGGGAAAAATAACTGGAGGACATAAAGACCATAAAAAAGTACTGAAGAAATATTTACGAATAACGCAAAAAATAAAATGAATATTCAGAACTAATTTTCGAAACATGTTTATCAAAGATTTAAATTCCAAGTAAATCCAACAAACAGACAAACATATTCTTACCGTTGAAAGCGCTTTAATTACATTTTCCAATGAAAACCTTTAAATTTCCACATAATATTCAGTCTCTTATGCATTTCTGAAAAATCCCTAATAGGTACAAAGAATTTTCTAGAAAAACTTAAATGTCGTCCAGTTGAAACAGAAGCTTTTTTGAGAACTAAATAAGCTCATAATTCAATTGAAAGATTTTTATTGCAATTCTAATATGGGTTCTATGGAAATTTTATTTAAGATATTCCTTAGAAATGTTTTAGATAATGATATTTGTTTTAAGTTAGAAGGTTTTCTTTTCAATTGGAAAATGCAGATTGGAAGAATCAATTGATAGAACTGTTGCCGTGTGTGACAACACCATAAGATTTCCAAATTCAGGAGCCTGAATATTTAATCACCCTTTACGATTCTTAAAGACTTTTAATTTTTTTCTTCATTTAAAACATGGGGTGGCTCGTTTCTCGAAACAAATTATTCAGTTCCTTGGGATTTGCGAAACTGTTCATGGTTTCTAGAGTTTCACAAAAATTTATCAAAACGCTTTAAAATTCTTTTCAAAGGCTTGAAAACGCTTTCTTTAGGCTAACATTTCTTGGGTTTCGCGAAGCATTTCTCGAACTAATCTACCAAATGACTAAAAAAGGAGAATAAGTATTTATTTCGCGAATATAAAAAAAATCGCGAGTTTTCGTGAATCAAATATTTCTCACTTTTCTATATAAAAAGCGAACAATACTAAATATCTTACAATATCATTTAACTTCCAGTTATTTCTCTCTTGTGTCATCTCACAGTTTGTTTAGCATTAATTATTTTCCCTTAAAATCACAATGAATCTTTCTCTCAATACATTCACAATAAGTATAAAAGCTCACGAAATATTTTATAACCCACTCTTGCACGTGCCTTTTAAATTTTTAACCCAGAGAAAATTGACTTGTGAATAAATTCCGAGGAGAATGAAAGTTTGTCATACCTGCATAAGCGCCAAGCTGGGACTGTGAAAAACCGCCGAGAGGCATCCGCTGAAACTTCGTGTGAGCAGAAGATTAGCCGCCTTCCTCACCATCGCGGCCACTTCATTGGGTGACAGGGATAACTCCTCTGAGAACTTCATGCATGCATACATGAACTCCTTGGCCTGATGATAGACTTCCGGTACCATTTGCGAGAAGGGGAACTTCTTGGGAAACTCCTGACTCTCCAGCTGTTCCGAATGGAAGGGAAATCTCTCCAGAATCGCATCATACTCCTCCTGATCCTCCACTTCGAGCGGCAAGAAGTCCCCACGCGCTAGAATCTCCCGGAATTCATTCACCCAACGCTGCAGGAGAACTTCATTGTAGTGATCGCGCATCTCCAGAAGCAAATCCCAGAGCTGCGTGCAGGTGTATCCGTAAGTCTTAAGCGTGGTGATGCTCAACATAATCAGATTCTTTATACGCAACAGGATGTTAGGATCTGTACATGAGGAGGAGCTCATGCTCAGCACGCTAACAGCTCGAGTCAGCGAAGCAGACCACAAATCATCCAGATACGATCGCGTGACAATCTCTCCTCCCGTATTCATCACGTGATCCTCGACAATGAAGAATCCCACAATGGAGTGAATGTACGTCTTATAAGCATCCAGATTGTCGTGCATCGTCTGTGGCGCCTGCAAGACAAGCTTCGCTTGATCCCGTCTCTGCTTCCTCCAATCATTCTCAAAGTACTCCTTATCATTCAGCACCGTGTAGATGTGCAGGCACCGATACACCGGTGAGAAGTCAATCAGATCCTGCAGGAAGGAGAAGACTTTATATATATCTCAGGGTAAGGAAATTATGTTGCTCTGACTGGAAAAGTTGCAAGACAAATAGGGTTTCACGAATCTCTCGTGAATATTTAATTTTCTATATATCGGGAAAAATCAAACTTTCACCCCAAGGAGAACTTCGACACAGAAGAACATCTTGATTTTCCCTATACCTTTTTGCAAAACTAATAGTGATGCTCCCACCTTACAGGGTTTTATTGATTTTCCAACGTGAAATTAATATTAAATGAGTGCAATATTTGGGGATATTACTCACACAGATAAATTACATTGTTCCCCCCCCTCCCCACCAATTCACATTTTGCCATCGGAAAACTTGTGAGGAAAGTTTCACAAGGCGCACAGAGAAGATGTAAAAGTGGAAAATGGAATGTGACTATATAAGCTGGGGGATAGATTCTTGTTGAATTTAAAGTTATAAGAAGTTATTCTAACTATTGTGAAAATATGGAGAAAAAAATTCTGAACATTTTCCTAAACCTGAATTTTGCGAAAAAATCAGAATTTATTACATAATAATTACAGGAGTAAATCTTCTGGCTTGTAGTTTTAAGATAATTGAATTTGTTGTAAATAAAATTTTGATCAGCAAAAGTTAAACAGTTTATCAACATTTCATGTAATACTATTTTCTAAGAATTTTTTTTTACAATTTAGTCCTCAATAACCGCATTTTTCAGTGGAAATCCATCAAATTTCCACTCTTATTCAGTCTCTTCTGCTTTTCTGAAGAATCTCTAATAAGCTTTTTCAGGAAAAACTCTATAAAAGACCAGAAAATATGGTTCATTTGCACACAACAGCATATTTAATGCTTAAAAGCTCCTGATGTAACTGAACCGAATTTTCTGATCTTTTATAGAGTTTCTCCTGGAAATATATAATACTTATTAAGAGATTCTTCAGAAATGCAGAAGTGACTGAATGAAAGTAGAAATTTCGTGGTTTTCCACTGAAAAGTGTAATTAATATATAATTGAGAGAATTATTGCCGTGAGACAGCACCATTAAAGGGATTTTTCTCACCTGAGCACTCATATCCTCCTCATCCACTGCACTTCCGTTCTTCTCCATGTTCTGATACTCCTCAATGATTGTCTTGAGATTTCTCCTTTGCATCTGGCGTGTGTGATTCATCGCCACCTCCCCAATCTTGGGTGAGAACTTCCTGATATTCTCCAGAAACTCCCTAAAATCCTCCTCAGACGACTGCTTGATCTTCTCCTTCAACTTCGGCACGGCACTCTTCATCTGAGCCGTGAAGCGATAATTAGCCACCTTCGGCAGATGCTCACTCTCCAGCTGCTCCAGTGTCTTCAGTGCCGGATAGTAGCGCTTCTCATTCACTTGACGCATCAACTTTGAGAAGCACTCCAGCACTGGCAGGCAATTAGTGAGACTCTGAATGGCATTTGCAATATTACCCTCCACCTGACGCGCCCGGACAAGCTCCTTGCCGCGCGTCAAGAGTCCGGAAGTCACTTCTGTGAGTGAATCATTGAGACTGAGCACCTCATTATTGAGATTCTTCGTCTGTGTCCGCACCTGCAGCAACTCCCTGATGGACTCTATGAAGCCCTGATAGTAGATATTGCATATCCTCTCGATGTCCTTATCATGATTCCGGATCCTAGCGTCAATTTGCTCACACAGCGATGCCTGATCCGTGCCCTCGAGAATTGAGCGAAATGTTGGACCCCAGTAGTCATCCACAGATTCTATGTCCTGTATCGACACATTGGCCATCCTGGCTGACACTCCCACGGTGGAAAACTCTTTTCACTGGGTTTTTCTAGGGAAAATCACGGAAAAACTGCCTTTATTTACCTTTTAGCCACCCCCACAAATGTCACTAAACGCACTGCGGCCAACTTCACTTTTGTCGATCAGTTGTCGATAAGCATGAGTCATCGAAGAAAAACAAAGCGCTGTGTGCTGCAATTTTGACTGATTTTCAATAGAAAATTCAACGATAAAGTGTCCTTAGAGGTGCTAAACGGCGCCAGAATTGGTGCATTTAGTGAAAATATACAAATATCATTAAAATGGAGAGCCTTCATAGGGAGAATATCCTCTCAAACATTGACCGTCTCATGAAAGTCACAGACTATGAGAATTTCATTGAATGCTGCTTGAAAAAGAATATTCTCTCACAAACCATGAAGGAGAATCTCGAGGTGAATGTCCAAAGGAGTCCCTGAAAGAGAAATATATCTATTTGAAATATTTGCCTTTGCAGGAGGAGTTTGGGAATGAGACGGATAGGAAGCTGGCTCTATGGAGGAAGATTCCCAAGAGGGGCCCCAAAGCTTACGCTAAACTCTTGGAGTTGTGTTCAGAGAACTATCCAGTGGCCTACACGATCCTCAACAAGTCCACGGGGAAGAATCTCGGCCAAATGGCCAGTGTGAGTCAACCCAGGGAGCCATACACGCCGCTGGATGAGCCGGATATTCCGGACATGAATTTGGGCGATGGACTCTGTATGTCCAGTTGCAAGGAGGAATCTCCCGAAACACCTGAACTGAAGCCCTACTCTGGTCCAGTGGTGAATCACCTGAATCTCACCGTGAAGAAATCCACGAGGATTCACGAAAATCCCAAACTTAAAGTGTACAAAATGAAGTCAAGAAATCGCGGAGTTTTGCTCCTCATCAACATAATCAAATTCAAGAATGCTAAATTGAATCGCTTCGGAGCGAATTACGATCGTGACAACTTGATATACTTATTCACGGAATTGGGCTTCACCATTTACTATGAGGAGGACATCAAACCGGACAAACTGTTCCAGTACATCGAGATCTTCCAGATGAGAGCAATTCTGGAGAAATATGATTGTTTCGTGTTTGGAATTATGACACACGGAAACATTGAGAATCATCATCCGTACGTGGAGTTTGGAAATGGAGAGATTATCTCCCTGGATTCCATCCTAGAGAAATTTTACAACAGCACTTGTTACTCCCTCATGCTGAAGCCAAAAATCTTCATTCTGCCGTTTTGCAGGTGAGATGATTTTATTCTTAAAGAGTTTAAGAAGTGAATTTTGTTTGAATCTGAACTTATTTTTCAGAGGAAGTCATCCTGATCAGGGTGTTTACATCCAGAATGTCCAACACGATGGACATCTTGTGGTTCGAAGTGAGATTGGCCAGTCTTCTGTGGTTAAAATAACCACTAAAAGTGATATTCTCATTTGCTACGCCACAGTTAAAGGTAAAAAACAAATCTAGTGAAGTATATCTCTTAATATTGCATGAAACCTGACTGAAATGAGGGTTGTGTCTCGGCTAAACATAGATAGTTTTGTTTGGTCGAATTGTGTTTGCGTCTCCGATATGTTTTTCTCTTCAAATTTGAATCAGAGCTTTGAAATGCTTAGTGGATTAACCCAAAGTTACCTCAAATGCTCAAAATAAGTGAAACCACTTGGCGCGACTTTCATTTTCTAAGTCGTGAGTTCGATTCTTAGCTATTTTAAAGTCGTTTTTCCCATTTTTACTCCTATTTTATCACAATAATTTAAAAATTTGTTTAAAAATGTTAAAGAAAAACCATTTCTATTTCCCCTATAGGATTCGAAAGCCATCGAAATATGGACAAGGGCTCCTGGTACATCCAGGCTCTGTGCCAGGTGTGGGCAGAAAATGCCCACGACACCGACGTGGAGACCATGATGAAGATGGTGGACACGAAGATGCGTGAACAATGGGGACAAACCGAAACCCGTACCGTCCAGACGGCCTCAATGGAGAATTTGGGCTTCAACAAGGCTCTCTTCCTCAATCCGGGCTTCTACGAGGAGGAATGACCCGAATCCCCTTTTTATTTTTACTTTACTTTAAATTTTAACTCACGCTGCCAACGTAAGCAATTTTACAACAATTGTGAATAATTCTTTTTATCGAATAAAATATCATTCCAAGAGTGATAAAAGTAATTTGTCATTTATTTGCCCCTTGATCAACGAAATCCAGCGAAATTTGAATTTTTCGCGGGATAAAATATCCCATTCCATCTCGGAAAATGTCCCATTTCGCTCTAACTCGCCTAATTCGCCGCGTACATGTTGCGTTTTCGCTGCGTGAAGCATTTTTTCTGTGAGGATTCTCAAGGATTTCTCGTGAAAATTCAATAACATTGAGCCATTCTTCAACCAAGAAGTTTATCCGGATAAATTTGTGAATAAAAACCTCCATTTCAAGAAATTTTGCATAAGTTTGGGAAATTCTCGTGATTAAGTGAGGTTAAATCTGACCTCGAAGTGCGTGAAGTCTCACAACTTTGCGAAATTCTCCAGTGATAATGACGCTACCTGAGATACTAGATGCCTCATCCCTGGTCAACGGGGCAGCTATTCTGTTATCTTTCTTCGCTGGCTACAAATACGCACAGATCGTGGCTGAGAGGAATAGTGGAAGTGATAAAGAAGAATCTTGCAGAATGGATAGAGAACCTCCGGTAAGTGCAAATGATTTCCGGAAAGGCATTTTTTTCTCCTTTCTAATCAATCTTCTCAACTCAATTCTAGGTATACCGTGACAACGGCGAATACAAGATGATCTTAGTCGTGAGGAATGACTTGAAGATGGGAAAAGGGAAAATAGCCGCTCAATGTGGACATGCGGCTGTTGGAGCCTTCCAAAGCGCCATGCGCAGGATCCCTAACATCGTTAGTCGCTGGGAGAATTCCGGATGTGCCAAAATCGCTGTCAAGGTGGAAAGTGAGAAGGAACTAATGTATCTGCGACGAAAAGCGGACTCAATGCAGCTCAACACGTGCCTCATTCGCGATGCCGGACGCACACAGATTGAGCCAAACAGCAAGACAGTCCTGGCCATTGGCCCTGGCGCTTGTCAAGAGATAGATCAAGTCACTGGACACTTGAAATTGCTCTAAACTGTGTATTTTGTCACACAAGTGATTCCCAAGAAACAAAGTCGGAGAAAAAAGGGTCAAATAGGAAGAAAAAAATCTAACTTACAGGAAAGCGGAGGAGGAGCTCGCTTAGAACCACAAATCGCCTTCAGTTTCACCCTCATTGTTGTCCATATTCACCGTTGGCTCCTCCTTCGTGATGGTCAATATGAGGTTGTTGTCCTCCTCATCCGTATCCGAGATGGCCAAGTCATCCTGAATCGCAACACTAGGATTCATCATAATCGCTGGCGGTTCCTCAATGGCCACCGGAATCTCCGGTTGCTGCACCTCCGCCATCAACTGAGGACGCTGAGGCGCCGCAGAAGTGTTGGAAGTCATTCCCAGGAAGTCCGAGGGATCATAATTGGGATCCATATCGATTGACTCATCCTGGGGTTGATTGTAAAAGCCAATTCCACTGAGTTGCACCATCGCTTCCGCCGCTTGTTGACTGTCATCCTCCCCGTGAACACCTGCAATGAGAGACACCATAGAGAACAATCTCCTTTCATCTCCTGGACACCAGGAAATAATCTCACCTGTAGAACTTCCTCCGCCTCCGCCACTTATTACCGATCCACTGCGATTGAGACCTTCACCCTGAGCCAATGTCTCAACAACACTCTCATGGTCATTGTCACTGCCCACCTCCTCGAACTCCTCATCATCCGTGGAGTATTGTAGATCTTCCGTGGAGAAAGAAAGTCATTAAACAATTTGCAAGAAACCGAAAGGAAAAATTCCCTAAATTCACAATTTTCACAAGATATTTGGCCATTCAACAAAACATGCAGAGAAAACTTATGCTGATTAAACAATAAGAGAGATTAAAGCAATTTTTGAAGTTACTATAAACAAAAAATACCAGAAATCAATTAATTATAACACCTCATTCTAAAGTTTTGCAGTGTCATTACTTTTATCTAAGAAGCATTTCACTAAATTGAATTTACAATTATAATTGTATAATTTCTATATCAATAAATCGAATTTAATTTATTACCAAAAAGTAGTAATTTTTGCGTTATTAGCGAAGCTACAGATCTCCATGAAAAACGCGGAATACCAATATGAAAAATCAATAAATTTTTGATATTCCGAGGTGGTATCCCAATAAACCCAGTGACCCTACAGTCTTGGACTGTAGGTGTCCGCGTCACCCCCATCTACTATAGACGCGTCCCCCTTGTGTCGGTAGACAGTAGAAGACACTCAGCGATAGACATTCATATGCTTTGTTCAAAGGGGGTGTCTGGGCCGATTAGGTACTCCTTGCAAACATTTGCTCCCCATCTGACTCACCCAACCGAAAAGACTCTTCCCATTCATTTATGAGAATCATTTGCTGGGTTCTCTTTTTGGCCATCCGAAGCAACTTCTCCCTCTTCGCTTGATTATGAATGCCAAATCTACGCGATGGCATCGGAATGAACAAAAAATCCACCGATCCTTGCACAATAGATAAAACTTCGATGTTTTATCAAAATATATATATATGTGAAAACACGAGGGAAACACGTAAATTAACTTCTAAATAACACCAAAAATAGAATTTACTTCACTTTAACGACTTTAACCGATGATATATTAGTTGATTTGGTGCAAGAAACAAATAATGGCAGAGACGCCGCTTTGTACACATATGGCGCTTGGTAGACTGTCAGCCTTCGCGTCTTGTGGACGGGAAGGCTGATTGGATAGTGACACGTCTGTTAGACAGAAAGTGGACACCAATCATCGTAGTCCAAGATTATTTTCACTTTAACCAAGGAGGGATATTGATATTAAGGGTATTAAGATCAGAGAAACGTATACCACTTCCAGCACTTCCTCTTTTTGTATAAAAAGTATTTTGTTTGATTATAGTTCGCTAAGTTATTCGTCGTTGCTTCGATTTACATAAGTTCGCTAAGTTTGTTTGCCACTTAAGAATCCTCGGAAAATAAGTGCTTATCAAGCGTTATCAATGTTTTACGAATATGCAAGAGATTTTACGGAAAATCTTGAGGAAACTAGTGTAAAATATGAGCTCAAAAACATTTTTGCCTTGTGATGATGCAAAACGCTTCCTGAAAGAGTTAGATTTAAAAATCTATTCTAACAAAGACATGCAATACTTTTAGAATGAGATGCGCGTTAAATAAAGTAATAAGACAGGGAAAAAGTAAATAAAAAGGGTGGTTAATTAAAAGGGTAGAAATAAAGATAGAAAAGCTCACCTTCTTCCAAATAAGTATTTTGTGTACTACTTAAATTTGAAGTGTGGCTGTCTTTTCGGGGACGTCCACGACCTCGTTTCATGCCCCACAATTTAACTATAAAATAAACCATTTCCATTTCTTTTTTCTTTTTTTAAGAAACTCTATCAAAATACACAGAAAGAAAATTCGAGTCATGCACTAAAAGAAAATTCTCAGGTCAACAGATATAAGAATAAGAATTATATAAACAACAAGAATGGAAGGGACAAAATATCTCAGACTCTTTCAGGATGGACAAACCCTAACCAGGAGGCAACTCACCATCTTCCACTGTATCTCTGGCCTTTCTCGGTCTCCCTCGTCCACGTTTTATTTCCGGCAGCGCCGGAATGATTTGCGGTCCATGCGATCTGGAGGATTGGGGATCCATCGAGGCGGCTGAAGGTGGTCTCTCTCCCGCCTCGATCTCCACATACTCCTCCGCTGAACTGTTCCCGTGCGTCTCTTGCTCATCATCCGCCCAGGAGGCATCCAGTTCCGCCTCATTGCGCGCCCTCTCCTGCACCTGCGCAATATTCCCCTCGAGATGCGCACAGTGATCTCCAAACTCATCCAGAGCACTCCTAGCGCACTCCAGCACCTGCTTCGCCTGCTTCGTGAAGTTCGACTCGCTCCCATTGTACTGCTCACAATTCTTCGCGATCAGCTCTACATCCAGCAGAAACTCTTCCCTCGAGTGATACTTGTGAGCTGAGATCTTCTTTGTGATCGTCTCCAGATCCATTGGCCGCCTAATGATCGTGTAGTAGTCCTTGACCTGCTTCTTATTGACCGGTTTCAGGAATGGCCACGCCTCCTGCATCACCTTGAGTTTATTGGTCATCAACTTCTCAAAGATGAACGACAACGCCACCTGATCGTCATCATCCAACAGAGGATTAATCGCCTTCTCCAGTCTCATCAGTCGCTCCTCCTTCTCCGCCAGACGCTCCACGCACTTCTGCAGCATCCGCTGAGCCGCAATGGTGAGTAAACTCTTCGGTCCATTGTAAACCGTTGAATTCTCCACAATCTGATTGACATCCGCCAGAAACTCCTCACGACTCTGATATCTCTTCTGTCGCAGATTCTCCCTGATTGTCTGCAAATCCATCGGGCGCTGCACAATCCTATAGTAATCCGGCACCAACTTAGCATTCACCGGAAACATAAAAGGCTGCACATCCGGCAAATCTCTCATGTCATTCAGGATTTGCTCCAGAATGGACGATAGCACCACCACAGGATCCGTCCGACGACGATTGGCTGTCTTATTGTGCCGCTGCAGGTAGTCACAGTGGAGATCCAGTCCAGCACGTCTCTTCCTCCTCCCAACAGCATCCTTCGGCACTTTCAGCAGCAACGTTCGACGCTTCACATCCTCATGACGCTTCAGCAACTTCCCGCTCAACTTCACCTTTGTCCCATCCACATTCACCAGATCCTCATCATCTGCATTCAACTCCTTCTCAATCTCCTCCTCCTCCTGCTCCGTCATGGCCACATTGAGCGGAGGCGTGGGTCCTGGAGTTCCCGTGTAGAGCGGACAAGCCTTATTCGTCCTCATGTGACCCACTTGACCACAAGCGCCGCACTTGAGCTTGAGATCCTGCTTGAATTTCGTCTTCCTCCTCGGCGGACTGATGTCCTTGCTGGAGCTGGGAATTGTGGGTGTATGACTGGGCGTTGGACCACTACTGTGTGAACTCACGCTCCCCCTGTCACCCAAGCTGATGGGATTCCCAGGCGTGGAATGCATATGACTCATCATTCCCACCTTCTCCTGATTCCTCTTGATTCGCCTCAGTTGTTCCTGAATCCTCCTCTTCTCTCGCTTCATCTCCTCCTTTTGCGCCTCATCCAGCGTGGCGAAGCTCTTAATAAACGTCTCATCCTTGGTAGTTCGAATCTTCGTGTAAGCATCAATGACCGGCTGTCTCCGGACAAATTCCACTCTTGTAAACTCCTTTCCCTCAGCATTCTTAAAAGTTCTCGTAATCTTGAGAATCCTCCCTGTTTGAGGGTTATTCAACCCTCCCGCCTGATCATCATCTTTCTTCCCTTTCGCCCCCTTTGGGGTGCCTCCCTCGCGCTCCTCCATGATCTTCTTCAGCAACTCCTGACGCTCCTGTTCCTCCCTCTCAAGCGACAATTGCGTCGAAGTCTTCTTATTGGCCAACATATTCTCCAGATTTTTGCCCAATTCCTCCAAATCTGACTCCTCAGACGCCGTGGATTCCCCCTCATCCGTGGACAGAACTTCCTCACTGGCCAGGACACGATTTTGCAGATCAAAGATCCTCTGACACTCTTCCTTGTATCTCTCCTGATGTTCAGCAATTGAGAATCGATTACCTCTCGAGAATTTATCCATTCCCTCCTCACCAGCCTTTGCCTTCTCCGTCGACAATGTCCTCACTACATCAATAACCTCCCATCTAGAGAGTTTCTTTATCTCCTCCTCAGGCACCTGGAACTTCCTCAAAAGCGCTTTGGCATTATTCAACGACAATCTCCTCAAATCAGCATCTGTTCCCGTCACTGTTCTCTTCGGTTGACTCTCTTGCTCCTCCTTCGTCTGCGTCGGCTTATTCGGCACCCGGACATAGGAGAATCCTTCACCGCATCCCGTCGGATCCGCCGGACCCGTGAGTTGTAGCAAACACTTCCCCCTCATGGCTTGAATGTAAGCTCTTGTGGTATTCCACGGCGCCACCTTCACCTCATCATCCATCTTCAACTGCATCTCCTCATCATCATCCTCCTGCTGAGCAAAGATGAACTTCTCCCCATACCCTGCATCCTTCAACCTCTGCTCCGCGGCAATCATACTGAAGTAGGCGCAACACTGCTCCGGTGACACCATTGAGCGAATCTCCTCTTCACTCGGCAATCTAAACTCCGGCTTAATCACCCACCAGTTGGAGTCCATTCCAGTTCTCTTGAAATCCGCACACTGTTTCAATCTCTTCCTAATGCTACTCTCACTATGCGCCGGAAATGCCTTCTTAATGTCATCCATCCGGATCCGACGCGGATTATCCGAACTCTTCCAGAACAACCTATAGATGAACACCTGCAGGAAGTCCCTCACGAAGTTATTCGCTCTCTTGCTGTTCGGTCCAAACACCTCATACAGCGGACATTGCTGTCCAGCCGTAAACAGCGCGTCAATCTCTCGTATAAAATACGTATTCCGCGTCCGGATGAGCAGGAAGTCCGACATTGAGATGTTGTGGGAGTAAATAGGAGTTCTATACATATTATTCTCCACCGCCTGAATACAATGTCCCGGCGCCAGGATGCCCAGGAATGGGCTCGTGTGGGCATAAGCCACCTCACCATACTTAAACTCCGGCGGCCCGGAATCCTTTGCCGCCTTCCTCTTGTAGTAGTTCTTAATCTTCGAACACATCCCCACCTGATTCATCAGCGGTGGATGCTCCTCGCAGAACTCCACCAGAATTATCTCACCATCCCGTCCCGTGAGATCTTCCGGATTGCGCATGAAGAAAACATCCCCACCACCCGATGCTATCCTCTCCAACTCCCGTTGCTTCGCCTTCTTCCGGATGTGTTTGAGCAACGGCAACACCGGATGCGGAATGGAGGCCGCCAATGCCCCGTGGGAATACTTCTTCATGGGCGGCCGATGGAACATCCTCAACTTCATTGGACCCATATGTGTGGGAATGAAGGGTGATCTCAGTTCTACAACAGGCGTTGAATGCTGAATCAGATTTCCTCCTCCCACCTTGAGTCTCAATGTCGTCTCCGACGACTTGGCCATATAGAAGAAGTCATTGGAAATGTTGTAGGGATCACGATCGGGAGATTTCGGAGGAGGTGGCGGTGTATCCTCCTGCAGGACATTAATCACTCCCGCTTTGCCCAGCAGAATCTTCGATTTTTTCACATGAGGATGAGGAATCTTCACCTTTGGCGGTGGTCCAGTGTTCTTCTGCACCTTGGACGGATCAATGTCATCCGGAATACCAAGAATAATGTTCTCATCATTGGGATCCAAGGTCAGAACTTTAGGTTTTGGCACTTTATCCATCGCTTCAGCATCCCAAATCACCTCATCCTCCCATTTGCTGTACACCAACTCTTCATTCTCCACCGGGAAGATGCTGTACCAGGTGTCATCCGCCTCCTCGGGCTTCTGGAGCATCAGTGATATCCTGAAAAACAGTTAATCATTAACCAGGAAGTTCTTTAGACCCCGATTTTTTGCCTAAAGTTAACAGAAGCCTAGAAGCAAAAAGTGTTTGTGTCTTGGCTAAGCAATAGTCATTTACTAAATGACATAGAGTTTAGAAATTGGCTAAAAAGATTGATTTTCTTTCTATAAATTCGTCGAAAGGGCCTATTTACTCGTCTAAAGAGGAATATCCGTAGAGAAGACATAAACCCAAAACCATTTAACAAAGATAACCAAGACACAAACCCTCTATTCCATCTAGCTTACTGTTTCATTCAATTTAAAGCCTATTGAGTTACTCACATTTGCGATTTGCTCATCTTTCCACTTTGGGAATTGCCCATTTTTGTCCCTGGTAGTGGAGTCGTCACGGGAAGCACCTTTCCGGTGTGGCTGAATGCTCCTGCCGTGCGGGAGCCGCTTGAAGGAAGCCATCCAGCAGCATTTGTCTTAGAATTCAGCTTCTGCATGACTTTGTGCTTGATATCATTCCCATCCCAGACCACATCGTCCTCCCAATGGAGTTGAGAAACCATCAGATAAGCATCATCTGGGATTGGATCGCCATTTATTACGATTTCCTCTTTAGGTTGCGCCTGGAAATCGATTAAAATCATTAGAATTTGCATTTAAGAAAATTTATTCAACAGTAAAACTCACTTCATCTCTCATCCTGAAGCCATAGTTGAATCCATCTCCAGAGTCTGGAACCTCTAGCATATCGTACCAGACTTGAGCCGGTCCAAAGCGCCAATCAGCGACCTTTGGCTTATTATCTCCCGCCTCTCCTGTCTCCGGAGACTTCTCATTGATAGCATCCGTGATCTCACTGAGAAGTTTCTCCTCATCATCCGAACAGAGCTCCTCCTTGGTGGGCGCTGGGGCGAAATTCATGCTCCATCCTCTAAATTTCTTATAAGGTTCATCAGTGTCCGACGTGGAATCCGATCCCTCCCTCTTCACTCCATCTCTCGACTGTTTGCGCTTCCTCCGCCTCTTCCGGACACTCCTCCAGATCTGAGGCAAACTGGAGGGCTTCCCAGGGCCAAAGAGACGTGAAAAACGAAGCACTTTGTCTGGTCGGAAGTCCGGAAACAACTCCCGAACGTCCACATTGGCGTACTTTGAGGGAAGCATCGCTGCCAGTGGTGTGTCTAGTTTCTTATCTCCTGATGGATCAAGTTTCTCTTCCTTCACTTCAGCCTTCACATCTGCATCCCCTTCTCCCGTGGCTGACTTCTGGGGAACACTCGGAGGAGGCATTAAAGCCTTATCATCAGGTGAAAGAGAAGTGCTTCCTGAGGAATTTCCATTTTCTGTCGGCTTCCCATCCTCACTCTTTACAGCGTCACCAGACACTCCGTCAACGGTCACTTTATTAGCCGGAATAGCGTCCTCAATGTCATAATCGTCTTCAGGCGATTCCTTCTTCTCCGTCGGCTCAATAGCCACTGGAAGATCTTCTGCCAATTCATTGATGTCTGAGTAATCCACTGCTGTATCGGCTTTAGTTGTGAAATCCTCATCGTTTGTGTCTTCATCGGAGTCGTGGCGGCGAAAATCATCCCCACTGTCGTCATCTCTGGAGCTCCGGCGACTGTCCTTATCACTTGGTAGACTTATCACTTCACTCAAGAGAGAGTTGAGACCCAATCTGCATTAAAACAACATTAGAATCGCGTTTCTAATCAATAACCATCTGAAATCCTGAAACTTCTTTGGGAAAAACAACAAACCTGGCAAGAGATGCCAATTGTCGCTTGGATTCACTATCGAAAATATCTTCCTCCAATCTCCCGGATGAATCGATGTTCCCAAAGAGGAATCCCGTCAAGTCCACCTCATTCCGATCGTCAGGATCACTATCATTATCCATTTTTGTGAAAGTCCTCTTGTTTGTTTACGTTTCAGAGCGGGAAGTGAGGTTAGATTTTTTGCTGTTCACATAATTCACTATCGTGGGAAAACTAACACATCTTAAGGGAAAATTTCAACAAATATCAATAGAACGGATACTTAGGCACAAATTGCAAATGTTTTAAATGGTGAAAACTTGGTTTTTCTATGGTTTTTCGCGATTTTTCACGGAGAAAAATACTACTGACACGGCACCGAGCAAAAAAAAAGTCGCCGACTGAAATGTCAAAAATTCGCCGGGTCACTTTGTGACAGGTGTCCCACGTGTCCCAATTCGCCCCAGAGGGTTGGATTTCCCTCCAAAAATCTCAAGCACGTGAGAATAAACCGCGAAAAAGCAAACATGCGCAACAAATGAATAAGATAAAAACAAATAAGATAAATGCCTTTCAAGATTTTTATATTTTATTCATATTAACAATATTATAATTAATCTTATAATATACACACTTAACTACAAAAAAAGGGAAAATTTATCGTCTGAATAAATAATAAAGTGGTGAGGAAAAAATCGTTGTAGCAATAAGTTAAAATTGAAACTAAAAACATTTCGTCCAATTTTTACTTCCACGATATTCTCTTCCCAGACTTGAAAAATGCATCCAATTTCTCTCACAATTCATTTTATTTCCATATCTGTTTCTGATTTCTTTTGCATACTTTTTTTTGAAGATTTTTTTCTTTAAACACAAAATATAGTAAAATTTTGAGAAAATTGGACTTTTTTTTGATAAATTCTCTTTTCACACGAAGGCCGACCGAACACATTTCACCATTTTTTATCTATTTGACCATTTTTTTCCACTCTCGCAAAATCATTCAAAATTTCGGTAATATATTTTTGTTTTTCTTGCAAAAAGGGTGAAGTTATTTTGATTTCAATTTCACTTTTCTTCGATTCCATTAGAAATACATAATCTTCTCGCGATCATACTCCTTCGAAAAAAAAACCCACTTATACTGAAAAGCAACTATTTTATTTTGTACAAATTCCCAAATTTTTTTTGTGTGTATTTTTTTCAAAATCCTTTAAATTGGGCTTTCCGCTCATTTATTTTGCGTGTAAAAAAGAATCTCTATGGCACTCTAAATTGTCCAAATATCTCGATGAAGGTATCAAACATCTCTCATTAGCGTTCTAGAGTGAATTTTTAAAACAAAAATCAGGATAATTTTGGCACCCGATTAATTTGAGCGATAATTGCTTTCTTTTTTCAAAACAAAAAATCCACATGAAGTCCAAAAAGCATGCATATTATTTTGTTTATCATTAGTGTTTTCTCTTTTATCACTGCAAATATTTACAAGAGATGCAATGCACTAAAAATTAAGTTTTTTTTAAACGAAAAAAAAATACTTCTTAACCCTTTGTTCTGCTCACAGAAACCCTTTCTCTTGTTTATGTTTTCTTTATTATTTTTTTTTTGTAAACTCATAACTCGGAGGAAGGCACGGATTATTTCTATGATGTGAAAAAATCTTTTGAAAATCAAAATTAAAAGAAAATTTAATGTTTTTCTCTTTATTGTTATTTTTTGGAAAAGTATAGATTTATTTCTTTAAATAAACAACAATTTATGATTTTGTGTAATTGATTTTTCTTTTGAGATGAGAGAAAAATTGAGGCAGAAAGAGGCAAACTCAGGAAGACAACGTTTTATATTATTTCTTTCGCTTCAAACACTGGAAATACTTTTGTTTTTTATTTATTCTTTTAATTTTTCTCTCTCATTTCTTAACCATCGCGATATGCAGAGAATAAAGCAAAAATTTGCTACAAAATCCTCCATTTGATTTTCAAAAAAGTGTTAATTGTTTCCTAAAGAATTTATATTTAAAACAAATTAACAAAAAGGTATTTTTTTTCTCTAAGTTGTGATTTCTGTTTTGCTTTCGAATTATTTTTGTCCCATACTCGATCCTCTTTTTTTCTTCACAAATCATTTGTTTTACAAATACTTATTTTATTATTTTATAAAAATATTCTTTAATTTTACATTATTACAAGATGACTTCTATTTTTTTTATTTTATCGCATTTCCACTCTTAATGTTTTTTTTTTCTTTATTTTCCTTTATAAATGAATTTCTAATAGATATTTGTTTTACTTCAAAAATCTTTTATCATGTATATAGTTTTTTTGCGCTGCTCTCTGTAAATATTTTTCTTTTTTTTTTAAATATGTTAATCAGCCATTTTGCCATTGAATTTAGGATTTTTATTTTCAACAATGACACGATTATTATTCTGCAAAATTGCTCTCTAAAACAGCATCAATTTTTTTTCTCAGTGTGAATTGTGATAATGTTTTTTTTTTCATTTTTCGTCCAGTTCATAAAATTACGCTTTTTCCTTCAATGTTACCTTTTGTTAAAAGTGTCTGTTTTTCTTCTTTTTTTTTCTTAAAATGAATTTGCTCCATATATTTTTTTTCCTTCACTTCATTCTTTATTTCTATAGTTTTATACCTTCTTGTTTTCCATCCTTTTTTCCTTTCATTCTCTCTTCCTTTACATTACAAGAGAAATACGGCGGTAACCAAAAACTACTTATTCTCTTTACTAAAAAAAAATTATACTAAAGTCTGTTAATATCTCTACGATTTACACAAATTCCAATCAATCCTTTCTCTCTCTCTCAATTGAAACCAAAAAAAAAGAATATAAAAGGGAGGAATAAACAATTCTGCAAACAGATTGAAACTCAATGCGATTGCATTCTTATATTTCTCTCATATCCTCTCTCTCCCATTTACGCTTTTTTCTTCCCATTTTTGTTTGCGCTCCCGCCAGACGGTGGGGGGCTTTTAGGGGGGAGGGCAGCAGGCGAGCTGGCGGGGATGAGTGAAAGGAAATTAGAGAAGAGAGATGCTTGATGTATATTTTGTGCCATTTGTGTACAATTGGAGACACAGGATGAATACAGGGTGGAGAGAAGAAGAAAAAAAAATAGTACACGGAAGGAGAAGGAGACAAAAAAATGTTGGCTAAAATTTATCCTGAAAGATGAATAAGTTATTGGTCGCCGCAACAGCTATAATATTCTCTAGTGGATGCCAGGCCGTGTGAAGGATTTTCTTATTGAAATCCAAACAGTCCACACTAATCTCGTCTTTTTTCCTCTTTCCACCCGTGCACACCTTCCTCGGCTTCAGCACCGTCTTAGGCTTTATGATGTCCCGCGATGCCTCCAATGTCACATCCTTCTTTGTATTGCGATCAAATACACGGAAGAAATTATTATAACTTCCCGTCATTATCGCCGTATCACTGCCATTCCAGCAGCACTCGAACTTATCGAAAATGCAATCCGTCTCATACAATGAACATAGCTTAGACCTTAAATATTCATGAACCTGCAAAGATATAGAAGAGAGAAAAAGAAAAATTTGTTATATACTTATTAATGAGCAAAATATGAGCTTGAAGCTTCTTTCTTATCTTATTTAGGTTTCCCCTAATGTCTTAGGGATGGGGTGTATTCTTTACACTCTCTTACATTTATTCATAAGGGAGAAGTGGGTTAATTTAACCAGAGGCCTAATTAATCAGCAGAATTTTGATATTTGTGTTTGAAGCAAAGCATTATTTATTTAAATTAAGGTTAAAAAGTTCAAAATTACCCGAAATTATTGTCAGTGTAAAATTGGATCCACCCTATCAAAAATAATCATCAAAAATACCTTCAACAAATTGGATCTACACTATCAAAAATACCTTCAACAAATCAAAAATCAAGAAATTTACTTTGTTAAAGGCTTTGCTTAAAGATTAAGGCTGACTTTAAGCTTAAGACTGGCTTAAGGATTGGAGGTGACTTAAAGATTCAGGTTAAAACTTAAGCTTGAGGTTTGTTGTTTATTAAAATAACATTTCATGCAAATTTTGTAGCTAATTTGACTTAAAATCGACCTATAACTATAATTTTGCAAATTTAAAACTTCATTTGCTGGTTAAATTAGCCCCCTTACCCTCTAGTAAAATAATAACAAAAGCTCAAATAAACTTCCAGTGAAAATAGAAGAATGAAAATTCAAATGAACTTATTTTTTTTTTTACATTGTAAAAGCACATCCCTGGGATTGCCTTCACTCCTTAATTACAATAACGGACAGTGCATAAAACATAAGTAATTACATTTTTGATCATATGTCTCTTTACCATAAGAACGGAAAACAGTAACGCGAAAGAATAGAAAAATGTTCAACGAGATGTTTTTCTTATAACCCATTTCTTAGAAATATTATTCCCCAAAGACAATATATTCTTCTTTGCTTTATAAATTTGAAGCTCTGTTTGGAGAGAGACAGAGAAATTCTGCTTGTGAGAAAACACGTGGATTTCAAATAAATCTTGGTTAAAAATTCACGAGATGGGGACACAATTCAAGCTCATTTATTCAACACAATATTTCCACCCGTAAAGTGGCGGAAATGTGCATTTAAGAGACACAAAAAAAATCTCACTTCAAAATGTTGGCAAAGACTTTTTTCTCTTTAACAAAAAATAATTGTTACGAAGGTCAACAACACATGGATCGCACGTTATCTTTAATCAAGCTTAAGATTATAATGGCTAGAGTTTGAGCAACGTTTAAGATTTTCCTATTCTTATGTAATTTATATATCAGAAAAGCAACGTCAGGGATCAATTCCGGATAATATATGGTATGCTATGGCTAAAAGGTGTTCATACAAACAACTGATAACAAATTTTATGCTCCTGACTTGACACATCTGAGATTCTCTCAGTGGTCTCAATATAAAACATTGTGCTCAACATTTGATGCTACTTTCAAATAAGAAATTTTCAGAAAATTTCAGAATATTTTTTGCACCATTCGAAGGGGAACAATTAAAGCTCAAAGAAGTTGCCTTTGCTAGTTAATTGTATTTAGAAATTCAGTTCGAGAAATTGTTTCGAAAACTTTTTTGAATGAAACTTTGAACAAAATCTAGATCGAAAACCATTTTATATCTCGACATTCAGAATGAGTACAAAAAATGGAAAATATTTTATCGCTTTTAAATTAAAAGCATCACCCTAAATACTGGAAAGAATCACAAACATTTTGGATGAGTAATAAAAACCAGAAATCAACTAAATAAATTTCCTCTGGCATGTTTTTTGCACTCAAATCCATTTATGTTGTGCCGACGAGAGCAAAACCCCTGATAAATAAAAATCCATACAATCGAAGAGTGAAAAGGTTGAAATATAAATTAAAACATTCCTCTCATGAGAGAACCTCGCCAAATGACTAACGATCTTCATTTCTGATCAGGTAAAATCTCGTGTATTTTATCAAATGACCTTCACAATGGAATCACCTGAGAGAGATATCTGTCCGGAACAGAAGCATAATAAATCACAGAGAAAATGAATATTTTCCAGTGAATGAAAAGAAGAGTTTATCAAAAAGTTAATTCAGAATAATAAAAGACATGCCAAGTTTACACTTGGAGTAGCTGGGATTCGGTGGGCCACCTCGGGAGGTAATGAAATTTGCTTTTCATCTGAAAATCGATGTCACTGGGGGTTATGTCGAGACGCGTCTTTAAAAAAAATTGATCTAAATCGGTCCATAAACAACGG
>CAKKOB020000014.1:82120-153220 GCA_918844115.2 Phlebotomus perniciosus
GAGATATGGCCGATTTAAGATTCAATTTTTGGACCCTAATATCTAGGGTCCTAATACACCTAGGATCTAGTTTGACCTATCGTTGTAAAGGTCTCGACCTCAGCTACAACGTGTTAAAATTTGAGACCAATCCACGCCATAGGAGCCGATCTATTTGAGATTTAAGATTTTGGGGAGTTTCAAAATGGCAGATGGGGGGGTGGGGGGTGAGATTTGACATCACCATTCTCTTGCATCAGGTCGATATATGACCTTTGCCGAAAACCGCAAGTCGATATCTCTCACCTTCTCTCGCTATAAGGCGTTATACGACGGACGGACGGCCGGGAGGCCGGCCGGCCGGACGGAAATTTTTTGAAGCGCACATGATTTTCGGAATGTGGGGACCCTAATTCGTGGAGCGCCCCTACTCCGGGGCCCCGGCGGTGACCTCCATTTTGGTGACCCATTACAATAAGCTGGGATATGGGAATCCCAGCTAAAATTATGATTGTTGATTGAGATGTTTTATAACAATAACTTTATTAGACGACATTTTTTTTTGTTCGTTTTTCACTTATCAAAAAACATTGACGGCAACAAACTTATTTATCACCAGAGAACCGACTTGACTATGTATTTCTCTCTCGTTCTCTTTACTTGACTTTTTTTTGTAAAATATCAAGAGCGTCACTGAAGGTCGAGTCGTACGCTAACAAATCGTCCCTTATCACTCTTTCTCTGTTCAAACACAATGTCCAATATTGGTTGTGTGTTTGCCATTCAGCCCCCTCCTCCCACTTCTCCGTTTCTCGCGATTATCAACCGATAAGGTGTTGTCGTGTGTTTTATGGCTAAACCCTTTTTTATCAGTAGTTTCTCAAAAATGATCAAAATTTTAAGAATATAAAAAAAAAAACTCACCGGATACGTTTCAATTGGCTTCGTCTCCATGTGCAGATCCCACACTTTTATGCTGAGATAATCCCTCGAGATCATATAACGACCCGAATTGCTCAACTTCACATCACTTATCGAACTGATGATTTCACTGAAGAAGCTACGATTTGTGGGATCTTCCGGCTCCTCGAATTGCTTGGCATGGCGATCGCACAGGGCAGCCGCCCTCATATCACATAGCCGAATTGTGCCCTTGCTGCTCGAATAAACAAGTAAATTGCATTCTGTGGGATGAAACTCCGCCGCTGTGATCACTTCAGTCAACTCCTCCATATTTGTTGGCTTTATATCGACAATATTGAAACTCTGATCAGTGATCTCTAAATGCCATAAATTTATGCGCAGATCATCTGCTGACAGGTATGTCTCCTGATCTGAATTCACAGATATCGAATTGATGTGATAGGTGTGAGCATTGGCAAAGATCCGCCTCGGTGATGCCTCAACCATAAGATCCATTGGCTTTATCGTTGGCACCCTGAGGGCGGTGATGAGACTGGGATCACGCACAATTCCCGTATCCTCCTTCGTATTATATCCCTCAACCTTCTTGTCCCTCTCGGACACCTTCCACAATTTAATAGTTTTATCATTTGTCGAGAGGAGAAAGTGCGCCTGATTCTTCCTCTTCAGCCATCGGATTTTGTTTATCTTCTCCTCTATCTCTAACGACTTCAGGTAATCAAACTCGGGCTCGTGTGATTGAAATGTTGAATACACATTGTATTCGCCTCGTCGCGGCACACAACTCTTCGATGCTGCATCTCTCTGTGGGGACGAAAAAAAAAAACACACAAAAAAGTGCCATCAGCAAGAGGTAATATAATTTAAAAAAAAAATTCAATTAAAAACCAAAATTGAATTGACCACCAAATGATTGTATAATAAAGCGAGGTCGAATATCTTCTGGCGAATATAGAATCAAAAGTGGTGCGAAAACCGCAAAATCGCGATTTTGCATATTAACACTTCAATGACAATTTATAATTTTGGACCGTCAAAAACACGTTGAGTTTTGGTTGCGTTCTTTTTGACAGTGACTGTCAATCTTGATAATCGATGAAGAGCATCGAAGGAATAATCCTTTGATGTTTCATCCGATTATTAATCATTTTTTGAATCTAAGATTGTCGCAATCATTCTCAGAAAACGTTTCAGACACTTAGAAATCATTCAAACTGTTCAAAGACGTTCCAGGGGAAAAGATTTCGGGTGTTTGAAAATGTTTCAATTTCATAAAAAGTTCCATATTCACTTATTGGAAACATTCCACAAACAAATTTAAGAGCGAAATGTTAGATAAACTTTGTGAATAAATATTCGTTTAGCGAATTACATAAACAACAATTTTATTCTAAATAATTCCCCCTTGTGGATGTATTGATTTTGAATTCTTTCCATCGAAAATTGCTAATCCAAATCATCGTCATAAAAGGTTAGCGTCTTTTATGACACATGAGAACTTTTGATAGTAGGTATAGATTTGGTTTATCACCGAATGAGATTCAAAGAATTTTCTCTCTGCCATAAAGGCATGTTTTAAATAAATTTTCCAAATGAAAAACGACCTAAAATTCTCACGCTTTCCCTCCGTCTAATTTTAATAGTGTGTATATTTATCATTCGTTAAGCGCTTTTCAGTAAACAAACTCACTTTTCATCACACGTTCAAAGAGTTTCTCACTCACTTTACCGCATTACACCTTATATTTTCCATAATGAAGACCATGAAATAACAATGATTATTACATACTTTCGACATTTAACTTTTAAATAGTCGTCTTTATCAACAAATACAAGTTCACCAATTAGTATATATAGTTTGCAGTGAAATGTTATCGCTTTTACCTCAGATTTTCCAAATAAAAGGGATCATAAACTCGTAATGGCAATTTGTAGCAATTTTAAGGTTTTATTACCAATGCGGTTTTACAGTGGAGCATTTTATGCTTCAAACAAACGATTAGTATCAAAGAAAATTCGATTTTTTGGTGGAAATTTTTATTATATTTGATAAAATTTAGCAAAATCTGCATATTTTTCAACAAACGTGGCATAATGCCTTTGACACTTTGAAATGATTTTCAAGTCTTCACAATTGATCAAAACTGACAAGAGCTTTTCATGTGAAAGTAGGTATTATAAATGTGAAATTTCCCCCAATTTTCAGCATAAAGTGTGTGATTTATTCTGACAAGTTACGATCGAATTTCTTGGTGCCAAATTCGACCGAAACTGTGTTTGCATTAAAAGCCGTAGAGATATACCTAATTTGAGTAATAATTTGGTACATTTTTTACAGAAGACAATATAAAATATCCATTTTCTGCCTTCTTAAAAGCTCTTTATGCAAAATTGATGCTTCCAAATTTCCACGCAAAATTTTACATTAAAATAACTTCTCTTGAAACGCTTGAAACAGGGCGAAATTAAATAAAAACACTTAGAGGTTTCTCTGGTGATATTTCTTCAAAAAAAAAACAACTCTCGCAAAAAAGCATTTATGCAGATTTTCTCAGCACTAACTGCTAAATAAAACCCTCTCTTTTGGATATAAAAGTCATGTGAAAAAGAAGCAGGAAAAATATAAATATCCCCTAATGAATGAAGATTATATCTAACAGTTTTTGAAGCTCCCTCTTTCCAACTCACAACTGTGGCGGTGTTTGCTGTCTCGGTTTCAAATTTAGTGTGGCGCACAAATTTAATAGAGATTTAACTAATTTAAGTGAATTTTATAATATCACAAACTATACCTACAGAGTGGCTGCTGTTTAATTTTCATCTGCTCGACAATTATTACATTTTGTATATATAAACTTGTGTACTAATTTGCCCATCCTAACAAATTATACAATTTACCCGCCACAAATAACACGTGAAATTTTAATAAAGTTATTTTATATTTTTGAACTTTAACCTTAAGTCATAAAATCAATAGAATATAGAGAGCACTGCATGAAAATCTACTGCAACTCGCGTCGTATGAGTAAATTGGCATTTGTATTTGTTTGCACCCAGAGAGAATGAAAAGAATAACTTCAGCGAGTAATATATTTCAAGCTAGTTGAGTGAGAAAATTTACTCTCTACAGCTGTAAGAATGGGTAATGAGGGTCATTCAAGGGTGTGTCACTTAAGAAAAGCGTACAAAAATACAGAAATTTTCAGAGTTTTTCAAATGTTTTCCAAATTCAAAGGTTTTGGGAATCTTATGGATCCTTGAAATTCTAAATAAGTTTATACAGAACTTTGAGAATGTTTCTATTTCTTGAGATTCTGCTAATTCTGTAGAGCTTTTCGATAAATTTTTGACCATTTGCAATACATAAAGAACATCTGGAATTCTTCTAAAAAGAAATTTCTGAAATTCTGCGAAATGTTTGACCAAGTTTTTCAACCCTTCCAAATACTTTAAAGTTCTTACAAAATTGCCTCAAACTTTCGAAGCAAATACATTATACCATCAGAAAAGAGGAAAAGTGGAGTCCCCTTGGGGTCATTTGACATTGTGTGAAAATGCACAAAAGTGCATCAAGAGGGATCACTGAAAGTGACTTCAATAAGTCTATCAACACACAACTCACAAAAATAAACTCACACTTAGTACATCTCGAGTGCGAGAGAGTCAAAAAGTTTATAAACTTATTGTGAGAACATTTACACGAGATGTGTGTGTAATATGCCTAAAATTAAGATAATATCCATGCAATTTCCCTCTCGAGTCAATAGGGAAGAAGTGAGATGATAATACCTCCTCCACTGAGAACCAGATAGACAGTTTTCCACCCTCTAATATCAAGAGCCACAGCCGGAGAGGCGATAAGTGTTTGGAAAGGGTGTATAATGGGAAAAGATGGGGATTTTATTTGCAGCAAAGTACTTTAGCATCGGCATTGTCTCTCAACATGATTGATATAATCGACACACAATTGTGAATCATGTATGTGTGTCTCTGTATTCATTTATAATTTTATTATTATGAAAATTGAACAAAGAGAGAATGGAAAATCGATTTGAGGTGAAGATGAACATTTTAAACAGCACAACTTATGGTATAACTTATTTTTAGAATTTCCCTCTGTGCACAACAAAATACAACAATACAATAACCATGCGAGTAAAACAGCTGGGAGTTGGACTTTTTACCGATTAAAATAAATATATATGCACACAAACGTCTAAAAACAAATCACAAATATTGCAACTGAGTAATAAAAAAGAAACATGATTCCTTTCATTATTTCAGAATCTCACGTGCGTCCTTATTTGATATTCACGAAAAGTTTTTCGTCCTGATAACATCAACACGTCCAACTTGAAAACAACTTGAGCAAACGTTTTGCACGAACACACCATGTCACAAGAATGATACCTCAAGCCATTATCAAAACTTTACACAAACTCCATTAAAAATAAACATGAGCTAACCTTAAGTTATAACAATCTTGAGATCCACAGAGAAATTGAGCAATTAAAATAGAACTTCATCATTATAAATCAAAACAATCAATGGTTAAACACAGAATCCTAAGAAAACGAGAGTTAGATCAAGTCTTAGGTATTTCATTGCTTTAATAAAAACAAGACCCCCAACCATAAAGAAGTTAGAATAATGAAAGACAGAGGAACAAAGGGAAAAGGAAGAAAACTACCCCATATTCCCATTCACATACGTTATTGTATATCTTCTCTTCTGGCGTAACCAGAGAATGACACACATTTTCCCGAAGAGAGAGCTCCATTGCATAATTTCACCCTTTTTCCACGCCAATCACTTTCGAGGGTTTTTTTCTTTTCTTTCTTCTCCTCTTCACATTATCGTCATACAAAATGTTTTCTCCTCAACATTATTTGACGATCTAGCCAAAAACATATAGTGATGCCGCATTTTTCCCTCAACCACTTTTCACTGCATCACTCTTTTCTCTCTCTGCCTTGTTAGACAATGGTTCAACAATCCTTTAAGGAATTCCTCAATCTATCGATTAAACATACTCTAACAGCATGTCAAGAGTATATAAATCCATTAGATTTGAAAATAATACATGATTAACACAACAAAGAACTTGCCCCAATTAGTGAGAGAAAAAAAAACAGTCATTCATTTCATCTCTCGCGATAAAAAGTCAACATCTTTTTTGGTCACCTAAAGGTTTTTAGTTATTTTTTCTTCTTCTCACACTTCCACCCACTTTATCCCACACTAAAATTACAAATAAGAAGATTCAAACATCATCAATTTTACAAGAACATCCCGTCACACTGACGCCAATACAATCAATTAGGAAAATGTTATCTGAGTTCAGTGAAATTTTCATCCACTTGGAAAATATTCAAATGGCTCCAAAGCGCTTTTCGGCAAAAGCTCCTCTTTCAATTTTGCAAAGCAGAGAGAAGAATGGTAAATGCGAAAATCAGATAATTATGTATTATATCGCTCTGTCGCCTAGGCAAATTGATAATTTTCACAGTTCTCAAACTACAAATTGATTTTCCTCCCATTCATTCTATTGATTGTCCATCACTATCTTACTTTTACACTCACTGAGAGACATAACTTGGTATTAACAAGCAAAAAAGATATTGTTTGAGTAGACAAAAGTTCATTTAAAATAATCTTTTGCAAGTTTGTGGATATGTTTTGTAAATTCAACTAAATTTTGGCATGAAAATTACAAATTTTATTAATTTAACTAATCATTCATTGATTCAACAATACGAAGCATAGCTGATTTAACCAAAGTTAGTTGAATCGGTTGAATCATCAACGGATTTCATCTGGCTAATAATCTGAATCAAAAAACATCTTCTGTCAATTCAACTAAATTGTTGATTAGGTAATCAATCCATTTTTTTTTCTATCAGTGATAAACTTTTCATAGTTTTCAAACTATACAAATTGATTCTTCTCTTTTATTCTCAATGCTCTGGATCAATTCTATATTGATTGTCCACAATCCCAAATCTACTTTTCCACCCACTATAATTTCTCTACCAACTCTGAAAACTCATTAAATATTACTTTTCCAAGTGACACAAGTTCGTCCACAGCGCAAATCCATACGTCTTGTTCGGAGAATCTCTGTATATACACTCTAACAAATTTAGCCAAGTTACATGGACAAATATTGACTGTAACTCTTATCACACAATTGAAATTGCTGTCTTGACGTTTCTCTCTTATTTTTTTCTCTATACGCTATGAATCGTGCTTTAACCCTTAACTGCGCGCACATGACTTTCAGAGCATAATTAGTGTATTTTTGAGTTTAGAGAGAAATTCAAGGATCTACGGAATAACAAATTAACGAATAAATCTAATGGTTTATCAAAAAAAAAACCTCAAATTTAATACATTGTGAATTGAAGGGTTAACCCCATACGATTCATCCCCAAAAAATCTCACCGAGTAGACTTGTGCCCTAATTCACTACAATTTACCATCATTATTTAATTGTATTTGTGTGTTTTTGCCCAAATAAACTTCATTTTCCTTCTCTCTCTCATTTTATCTGCCCATATAACTTTCAACATCTTACCTCCTAATGGTTTAACTTGGTAAAGATACATTTCATGTATTTTCCAGGAGGAACGACAACACTTAATAGCAAAAGAAGAGAGTTTGCCCTTTTTGCTACTAACTGCGAGTCATTGCTATGTATTTTACTCCAATTGCAAAGAATTTACTTCCAGACTTGTGATTTCTCAACAAGGAACTCATAATCTCTTGTCAACGCGCAAATTCCTCAATGAAGTGCGACATCCCAACCCAACAGATGGAATTCATCATTACACATTCTTACCACAAAGCATTAACATTAAAATTCACTTTGTGAATTTCCTACAAAAATTACTTGTATAAATAATAAAAATACAAGTCGACAAGCCTCATGAAAAATACAAAAAAAAAATTGGACCTGGATCGATACACTAGTGCACACACTGCTTCGTTTTCTCATGCAAGAAGCCTCCACAATTTCGTATTGAATATTCCAATGGGATAATGATCCAAAAGTTGCCTCATAAAACCATTGAGTGAAATTCTGAAACGATTTTGCACTGAACTTTGCCAGAAATTGATGGTCAATAGCACTTTTAAAAAATGCAAAAAGCAGTAACTTCCGGAATCAAATCTATACCTATCCATTTTATCAAGTTTCCCTCTATTTATGAATTGCAAATTAAATTTAAAGGCTATACCGGCCCTAATTCAATTAAAAAAAACTCACATAGAGAAATTGTTTTGTCTTTCATTAAAAAAAATCTAACAACTCAATAGGAATAGAACAAATTCTACTGTGAAATTAATAGAGATTGATAGAGCGGAGTTAAACAAAAGGTTCCCTTTCATTAGTTCAGAGACTTCACCATATCAAGTCTAATGAGAGCTTACAAGTGTTAAAAGGACAATAATTGTATATGGCTGGTCAGTATGGTGGAACTGTATTATGTCCCGAACCTAGCCTTATGTTTCGAAACTGCAAATTATTCATACCAAATGCTTCTTAGTTAATTATGAATCAACCGTTCTACATCCTAATTCAACGATATTCCTCCCATTCCTCCTCAAGTTTTGGATAACTAAATAATAAAAAACTCTGTCCCATATAGATAAAGGCCAATAATATTAACCCTTCAATGTCTCACGAAACAGGGATCGCGGTTTCTAACGTTTTAATGCGAAATATTCGATGACTTTTTATTGAAATTAGACTGTGGATCTTTATTTACTTTTTTCCTTATCAAAAATATCATATTGATAGTCGACGTAAAATATAACGCAATCAAAAACTCATCGTACTCGAGGCAAATTTGCCATTATGATCATTAAAGTGGTAAGATCAAAAGACTTTATCACAAGTCCCTTGATTTTTGTTCTTCAAATTTTTCTCAAAATAACTTTCAAATTATACCTATCAGTAGCAATGTTTTTTCTTCAATCTGTTTAGAAGAAAAGAATTTAATAATGGACAACATTATGGATAGAATACTCACTTGGAATATAACCACACGACCACCTTTGTCGCCGGTCGCAAGCAATTCACCATCGTGATTGAATTCAACACAGGATATGATATCAGCATCCGTTACGTCATCGTCCAGAGCCCCTTTAATTTGTGAAAAGCACCACGACGTCTCGCCATTGCCTGCAGGTGAAACAAAGAGGATAGAGAGATAGTGTTAAACGAAGTGATATCATCATCACCCAAAGTGTGTATATAATTAAAGTGGGAAAGTGAACGAAAGCGAAATAGCAACATCTTCTTCCACACATCAGGGAGAAAAACACTAAAAAAGCTTTTCTCTCGCAAAATTATGAGATTTTATGTACAAAAAATTCCTTTGATTGACCTTCAAAATCATCATCATCATCATCATCTGCAACGTCACTATTGTCTCCTTCTTGATCTTCTTCTTGGTAAATCATAAGATCATCTTCGTCCAGCATTTTTGTCTCTTTCTCTCTTCTCAATACGTCTCAAAAAATCACTTGTGGCCACTTTTTTCCTTCTCTTCTTTATCCTCCGCGATTGCATTTACCGCCACTGTGAGACGTTCACAAACTGCAAATTCTCTCTTTCTCTTTCTCTCTCATTCAATTTTATTATTAGTTATTCTTGTAAAGAGCATTTAATGAATGTTTTTCTTTTCTCAATATGTGGATATATCCAATTACGGTCAGTTTTTACGCAATGAACTCATATTGTCCAAGTCAGCACTTTTTTTCTTCTTCTTTTTCTCTTTTTTTTCACTTCATCTCTTTCCAATACACATAACACCCCATATCACCTCACTCATACACATTTTTTCCAACAAGAAAAAAAAGAAGATAACTTTATCTCACTCTTTCCAACACTCTCTCAAAATTCATAATTTTTTTTTTATTCTTCAACCATTGCCTCGTGCATATACACACTGATAAATCCGATCTAATATATTGCATATACTACATAAATTCCACTAAAAATCTCCTCGTCATCTAATTAACTTGTCGAAGGTGAAAATCATGTGAAAAACTCCTCCAACAAGAGTTAACGCCACACTTGATTCTATTATATATCCCACCACAATGTGTAGCAGAAAAATGTCTGACACAGAAAAGTTACAACACACAACTACTGTCTTAATACAGTCAGCATGACGTCACAGGTGTCGTCGTATATATAAAAAAAAAAATCAGTCTCCTTTTTTCTAATTTTTGCACTCTCCTCCAAACTGTTCCTCCTGTCTCTCTCCCTCTCGTACCCGCGAACAAATAAATAATTATGAAAAATATCTATTTCTTTTATTCTTCTCACTATAAAGTGCCTCTATTCGAATCTTCCTCCCGAGCAACAGCACGTTCTGCACTGATGAACGTCACGTAGAAACTAACACAACAAAAAAGCCAACATTCCATGTGACTCTCTTGGGCTACACACTTTTCCTCCTCAGTCTCTCTCACACACTCTCGTCATTCTCTCATTTTCTCATTCGCAAATCTCAATTTACTAAGAAAAAAGAATTCTCTCAATGTTCAATATTACAATTCTCTCCCTAATACACCAACAACATCTCTCATTCTCTCTCTCTCTCTCTTTCATATAAGATTTGTGAATTTTCTGAGAATGTATTTTTCAGTGCTGAGAAACCTTTTGAAATGTGCAAAATTAACTTACAACTTCTCAGTGTGGTCAAAGGCGTGCTCAAAGTTAGTCATACACACTTGTTAAAACTACAACGCTGTCTGCCCTCATCCTAATCCAGTTTTATATTTCAACTCTGAATCTCTGACAATAACCTCGCTATAATTATTTTTTTTTCTTTACTAGATAATTTATAATAATCGATAAAATAATATTTCAACACATTTGCGAGAGGTGTAAAAAATTCTGCTTTACTCAAGGTCTTCGAGTTTCTATAATGAATATCGTATTATTGATTTAAATCCCTTTTATACATCAATATTGAACTATAATACAATGTTTAGATCCCTTTTAAAGCTTTAAAGTTTCATCTATTGTTTTACTTCTCTACACGCTCGAAATAATTTTCATTAAATTTCCCACAAAAGTGTTCACTAATTGTTCTTCAAATGCAACTTTAGCGTATACACTACAATATTCATTGTTTCTTTCACCAGAACATTTACATTTTATACACTTTGTCATCTGAACCGAAAAGTGTTTAAAGAAAAAAGTTTAACTTGTAATTATATTTTCATTTAGAATATGCTGAACTGAAATCTCAATCAGCAAGTTTTCTCTTCACTTTTCGCAGGTAAACGTGGTCAGAAAGACTTGTCTTTTTTCCTCTCACCACGACGGAAATATCAGTCATGTTTTCATCCGATATCTATACAAGGTAAATTCAACATCGTGACACAAATATTGCACTTTATGTCATTGAATAAAGTTGAGCAATTTTTATAAAAAGGAAAAAAAATCTGTTGAAATGTGCATAAAAACCACTTAATTTTCCCTCCCTTCGAATTACAATTTCTCCCATTTCCACAACCAGAGAAGAGAACTGTTTACCTAAGAATAGATACAGGTGTTATGTTTTTTCTTCTGACTCTTGGATACCAATATATCCTCCCCCTCTTCATCAATTGCGCTTCAATCACTTGACAATTGTTTTTCCCTTATATGAATCCTAAATAATCACAATATCTACCTGGGAGAGTGCAGAAAAAAACGCTCTAGCACATTTTTTTGCTCTAGTATTTGCTTTGTTTACAACTTTTCCAAAGCACTTTTTTTTCTTCCTGAATTTCAGATTGAAAAGACGAAACTTCAAACAACAAGCCCAGTGATTCTTTTCTGTCCGTCTCTAAATACGTCTCTCTTTCGTTTGAGAAATCCGTAACAAAAAGACGTTTTTTTTCTCCCTCTGTCCATTATTCTACAAGCCAAAGAAGAAGAAAAAAAAACGTGACGCAGAAAAGTCGCAAGAAATATGTATGAGAGGAGAAAAATTATTTTTTTTCTCTTTAAATTATCCCAGATGTTGGGGTATATTGAAATTTTCATCCATAGTGTGTTCACAAAAGTGTGAAGTATTTTGTTGAAAGAAAATTCAAACCCATTCATTTTCACGATCAAACACACCACCACTAACTTTTTAACTTACACCAAATCTCTTGTTTTCTCCATATTCTCGCGCGTTCACATTCTCACTCAAAAAAGTATTAATAGACAAAAAATATACGAGTTTTTGCTGGTAAATAGTGAGAAAAGAATTAATAATATTTTCCTGACAATTTCAATGCGAAATTTTCTATATAAACCGAAAACTCAAGAAGTAGTTCTCCGTTGTCAGAAGAAAAAGGGAGTAGGGGAGAACGGGGCATTGTTAACAAGGGATTGAATTGTTGCTTGGGATTTTTTCATTTGACTTAGAGAAGATTGAACATTGAGCAAACCTTTATTTGTTCAAAGCGGATAAAGGTCTTAAATTCATTCAATTTTTTATCAATCTTAATTGTTTTGAGTCTTAACACTTCAGCAATTTTTGTGGCTACGCAAATATTTTTGAGGTTATCCAAGATTTTTCACATTTTACATTAGCTTTCTCTCATTTTTCCTTAGAATTCGGTGCATATTTGGAAAATAAAAATTTTTACTTTAGTATATCCAAAGAAGTAATATAAATCAGGTGCGAATATTTAGCTTTAAAAGCCCGTGTTAAAATAGCCCAGACGACGGCCACTAAATCAACCCCGACATGAGCTAATTTGAAGAAAAGTCTTGCTTTGGTTATTTTCCTCACCACGAAAATTAAAAGATTCACTAATTCTGAAGAAATTATTTTTAAACGAATTTCTAACCATCCAATTCATCGTGTTTCTTTTTTCTCTCAAATTAATTTAGCTCCGATCTCCCCTAAAGAGAAGTCATATAACCGAAATTTTACCCCACTGAGCACTTGCATGAAATTCAGAGCACTTTTCTCCGGGGCCTTTGCACTTTCAATCTCACCCCACATATTGATTTATTTGCTAATGAGATTTTTCACATGGAGAACAGAACACGGAGTCATAACACAATTAGTGCAGAAAAAATTCTAATTACTTTTCACTCTCTCGCATGACTTTTCCAAACAATTAAGAGATTCTCTATTAATTCTACTGGAAAATAGAGAATTAAAAAAATACTATTGCCACTTTATCTGCTATTCTCAAAACAATTGTATTATTGGTAAACTTCTTTACACACAATCACACTTGTTTTGTTTCAGTCGGAAGTAAATAAAATTGTAAGTAAAGTCCAGTTTAAGTACACAAAAACAGAGAAATGCGGCTTTGCAAGCAACAGCGAAATACTTTGCCAAATTGTCAATATTATTAAATGTACTCAAATTTATATCTTTTTGAACTTTAATAATACCTAATATTTCATACCAATATTTACATTGATTTTATAATATGCTTTAAAATTAAATAGCCTCTTAAAGACTGTAATCAAAATTTCAAGCTTTGCGTGGGAAAATTGCTAATTGTCCATTCAGAGACATCCATACAATCTCAGCATCGTAAATTAAGAAAATAACATTTTCACAGTGTATATTTTCCGAGCGAGCAAAATCCCCTTGGGAAGAATAATAATTGTGTTAAAACGAGAAAAGTTTAGCGATCAAATGATAGGATGATGTGAAAATTATAGGGGAATCAATTAATTCTCACTTATTCAATTAAATAATAAGAATTTCTGCTAAATTTTGTCACACGAAGAAGAAAAAAAGGGGAAGCAATAAAGAAACGTCGTGAGACGGACAGCAGAAAAAGGTGAAAGGTTGCCCCACAGCAAAAGTACGTGAAATTTATATTTTTGTCCTCAACACAAGAGAATGGCAAACATCTGACCATTCATCCTCCTGTCATTGACCCAATTTGCGCCAACCCTTTTGAGTCACAAGTAAATAGTTGAAGAAAAAAAATATTGATAGAAATAAGAATAAAAAAATATCTCGCGATAGAGTTATCGATTAAATGTTCATTTGACTGGAAATATTACATCTTTTTTTCTGCATTGCATAACAAACCATGAGAGTGTTTAACACCATCATTTGTGACACTTCTAAGAGAATAATGAGTGTAGAAATTTTTCACCCTGACACTCTCTCGTAATTGACTGGAAATTCAATTATTTATATCACTCTCGTACCGGCACCGAAAATTTCCTCATCGTCTCTCGCTGGAAATATTATATTAACATTTTTCATCTCGTCTCGGAGTCATGGAAAATACTTGAAAATTGAATAAATTGGAAAGCATGTTTAGCGAATGGAAGTTTATTTTTTATGATTATGTGTCCTTTTGTAAAAGTCCTTCTAAAGTGAGTTTAAGTTATCAACAAGTCACAGCTTATGTAATTAATATTGGAAAATGATCCCTCAAAGACAAGCTAAAACTCTTCAGTAATATTTTGATTTTTTTTTTCACCATCAAATCATAAAGATGAATAACACTTAAAAGAATTTTCTGGCATTTTTTATCACATTTGTTTTCAATCACCATGCTTTCGTTTATAAAAAAAAACTCAGCAGAGATTAACCCTTCAATGATCACAAGGCGATTTTAGACCGTTAAATACGATGGGTTATGGTTGCGTCTGTCTATCTGTTCATTAGATTTTTAACACTTGGACTATCACATGTCAAATTCCTGTCAAATAGAACGAGAGAGAAGATATTGACAGCAATACGAGTGAGTGAGAGATCCGATAGTTTAACAGTTCAAAATCGCCGTGTGAGAGACGAAAAGTTAAGCCTCTTATAAAGGCTCCGCATGTAAAATTGAGAGCATTTACTGACAGAATTGACAGACACTACGTCAGATTTCATCGATAAATCGTTAATGGTTTTATTTAACAAGAATTTCAAACAATAGAAATCGCAATCCAGGTTTCTGGTGATCATTGAAGTGTTAATATAAGTCCATTTTTAGCAGGATTAAATCAACGCGTTAAGCAATTGATAAATTCAAAACCATAAGCCAATAAGTCCAATAATATCATTTGATTCTCGTAAAAGTGATAAAGAAATTGCCAATAATAAAAAATCTGAACCAGGAGTTGCCAATAAAATTTTAATCACTTTGTAAACGAGCAAATAAACGACTCTTACTAAGGCGAACAGAAGAATCCCAACTATCATAAGCTCTTCCCCCTTCTCCCACCCTCGCGCTGATGCATGTGTGGGAAATGGTTGGGAAAAATGCTGAATCATCAGATGGAAATGCCCTTTTCTCCTTCCTACCTAATTAATTCTCTTCACATTGTCCTCAATTTTTGAGGATTTCCTTGACAGTTTGAGGTTTCTTTTTGGATGACTTTGCCGGCACAAATCCGGCCAAATCTTTTTCGGTTTTTTTGAGGTCATCTCGCAGCGCCACTCGGGGTGGCATTTCCGCCTAGAACGCGACTGGGAGAAAGAAAGTGCAAACTTCCGGATTGTGGCATTTATTCCCTCACACACACTCTCACACTCACACAGTCACGAGAATGCGGTTTCTCGTGTATCTCACTCCTCAAGCTCCCGGATCAATATTTGGGGATGATCTGAGGCGCCCGCCGTCGCGGGTGGACACGCCAAACGACGGTCCGTAGGATTTGACCGGAAGGGGGCTTCCACGGTGGCCGAAACGGGGGCATCCGGCCGGGAAAGGGGATGAGAAATGCGCCCCTTTGCGCTTCTCATTGTTTCATGAGTCGCCGCTGGCATTATGTTGACTTATTGCGCGCAATGCCGGCCTCAGAGTCCCCACAAAACCCCCAATTTGGCGTCACAGAGTGCCGGGACAATGGGGTATTACGGCATTTTCCAGGGTCACTCGTGTGCACCGGAGATAAAGGGCACGAAAGGCATAAATCGGGGGGAAGAACGCTCGATGCAACTTACCGGCCATGTCAAATAGAACCAATATTTTCGGCCAACTTCCTCATAAACAATTGCCCTCGCGACGCCCGGTGACTGTCTTATCAATCCTCTCTGCACTGTGATGGTCAAAACACCGGATTTAGCACGTTTTCTTCACGATTTTTCACTTCCCAAACTTCCAATGCGTGTCGCGTACAAACATGGCGTCCCTCTTCTTCTTCTTCTTCTTCACTTTGTACAGCGGCCGCGACGGGCGAAGGAGGCGCCGCCTCACGGATTTTGTCTCATAAACAAGCAATGCAGCGCCTCCCGTGGCAGGTCACTAAAGCCATAGGAAATTCTTATTTCTGGGTTTTTCCACATAATAATCGCAATTATCTCAAATGTGGTGTTGACAAAAGACAAATTAAATTGCTTATTGGAGGAAGTTTTTGACCCTCACATTGGCTAAATTGCGTGTTATTACAATTCGCGCGCAATTTCGCGAGTCATTCATATGCATGAGAGGCCTCTCGCGGGGCGGGATCATACAACACATGCGGATGCAATCATAACCTAACTATCCAATTGGCGCCAAAATGTTCCCGGAAAAACTTATGAAGGTGCTTCAAAGAAGTTTTAATGATTGAAAATGATGAAAATGGAATACTCACTGCTCTGTCGCTTCGCTCCATTCATGGCTGTGTTGAACATGTAGCTGATTTTTGTGAAACTGCTCTGCCGCGACACAGATGGACTTGACATTCTGGGTGGGAGAGGAGGTGGTGATCCACCGGGGGTGCTACGCCCCCATATTGGTGCGTGCTTCGTGATGATGGTGCTGTCTTATCGGCCGACCCTACAGGTAAGATAAAAGACATCCTAATCAGTGTTTGTGGAGTGTGGCTGGAGGATGAGTAGCTTTGATTGAGCATTTTCATCAATTCGAATAGAATATCTAATGAGAAAGTCACATTTTGATACGTGGTAAATAATTAAATGGTTGATTAGATCCTCCACGTGAAATGTAAACACACAGATACACAAAGAGGCAGTGATTCAAAAAGGTGATAAAGCTTTGTGTTAACAGCCAGGCCGGACGGAAAGGGCAGAGAAGAGCTCCACATATCGGCGGTGAATTGCGCCCGTCAGTGTCACCAGCTTCAGTCCGCGCTCACGAGACTCACACCCACGGAGATTATCTGACGCACCGCGAATGGCCCAGGTGAGTAAGTGGAAGTCATGAGTGCCTCATTAATGTCGCGAATGTGCCCTCTTTTTCGCGCCTTTGCGTCGCGGGGCAGCAAACACGAGGCGCAAGGGGCTTTAGCAGGTTGTTTCCAGAATTAATCGGTTTGTTACGGAGTAACATTTTAACATAGGCTTGCTCCTCACGAGGAGATTGAGGGCGGCAAAATACAGGCGTGCAGCAATTGCGTCACGCACAAGCTGCAGGTGGCTCTGTAAGGCGGGGGGTTTAGGAGCTTGATTTATAACGCGAGGATTAACTCTTTTCCGCAAGTAGACTCTCTGGGGCTTTATTTTAGCACGGCTAAATGTAAATCACTCATGCGAGATACTTCGGAGAAAAGATCAAGTTCCTGGGTTTTGTTATGAAAAACAGAAGATCCAAAACTCCAAAGCTGAATAGAAAGAAGATGAAAACATAAATAAATAATGAAAATTTATGAGAATTATAAAAAAAATGTTTAAATTAAATTCTATAGATCATGTTTTGCTGACAATTAAGACACGGATTTGGCCGTACAACAACAATGTTTTGCTGAATTAGCAATACATTATTTTGCGGATTTTATTGCAAAAACAGCGAATCCAAATTGCGCAGTTTATTACTTCTGTTTTAGAGGTTTCAGAGGTCAGACGGTTGGAGATAGACACTTTGGATCTTCGGGGACCCCCCCCCCCATCCCCCACATTTAAACCAAGAAGCAAACCCCTAATTTTTACCCGAAAACCCGGTCTTGGTTCTTCATGAATTCCGTGTTTTAACGATTTTTAAAGACCAAAAGTGTTAAAAACAGTAATTAAGGGAAATTTCTCGTCCCAACCTCTTACTGAGGATCCTAATTAGAAAGGTCTTTAAATCTCCTATAATCCTGAACCAGTTTGACTCGGTTTCACACCGAATAAAATCGCTAGAAGAAATAAAATTTGATTTCAATAAAAAAAATATTAAGAAGTTTAAAAAGCAATAAATTTTTATTGTTCGAAACGTTCAAAACACCAAAAATTGTATTAAAATTAATTTTTAATTTATTGTTTTAAAGTTAATTTACAAAGTCTTTCACCTCTAAATCTAATTATTTATCAATGAGCAATTTTGTTATCATTCTCTGTGGTTTCAATTCCTCCTCCAAATCTGATGAGTCGCGACCGCGATCATTCAACCCCGATTCAAGTGGAAATTTCCCATCTGTCGAATTGGATAAGGAGGACACCTGTGTCCAATTTCCCATGATTGGAATTTTGACTTCGTGTTTGTTGACACACAACAGGTTGGGAACCTTAAATCACTGATAGGCACGATATTGACCCACTTTTGCCTTTAATCCCTGATTTCATTGATGAAGTTCGCAACTCGTCGTCTTGCCCATATTTATAAACTCGCCTCACCCAAAATCGGTGCACCCGTAAGGCCCACGTACGAGACGCATTAATGTGCCGGACATGTGACTTGTGAGTGTCGACTAATTGGGCAATTAATTCAAGAAAATTCACTTTCTTTCACAGAGACTTTTAAAATTTTGCCTTAATGGTTTTTTAATGTCTCAAAAAAAAGAGTGCAAAAATCCTTCTATCAAATTTTCACACATTTTTTTCGATAGTTGCAAAACATTTCTGGTCATATCTAGTATCATAAAATATTACTTAGAATTGCGATCTTTCGGATGGCGAAAAAAAATCGCGAGATGTGGAGATTTATTGAGGAATTCACAGAGTGGAATAAATTTCGCGTGATCTTCAAATACAATCACATTTACTTTTCAATGGCTTTTCCATTCCTTTCCCGGAAAACAGAGGGAAAAGCGCACTTTTGCATTGACGCAAATCCACAGAGAGAGTGAAGCCAATTTGTTGATCCTAAACAGTAACGTTGTGCGTGGAATATTGTGCCTTTTCGCAATTGCAAAATCCAAATACAATTCACGAGAGAGACACCCAGCCAGAGGGAACCTTCTCCATGTATGGCTCTCAGGTGGCCTCTGAAGGTAATAATGTTCAATGGCAATGCTGTACAATTTGATACATGCTCGCATGTGAAATTACCTCAAACGGCTCCGAGGAGAGAGAAAAAAAGGCGTCTCTCGTGGCTTAAAGTTGTGAAAAGAAGTTAGAGTTAGGAGATGAAAAAAAAGCTCGTTGTATATTTATTTATAAAGAATTAAATAACCATAACAAGAGCCGGAGACACATTTCTATAAATCTCTATTTCTCATGGGGGATATTTGTGTCAATGTTGTTCACATTGCATTTGTGCATTTCACATTAATCGTTACTTTGAGTTCGGTCAAGACAACATTTTTGTTGTGGCACCAAAATGACCACGACAAGAATTGGAGAGAGTATATTATAGCATGCAAAAAATAGCCCCACATCGCATGATTCATAATCGCGCGACTGATCTTGCGACTGAGATCACCTGAGAAGAGCCACTGCGAGGGGCAGCTTATTAGCATATCGATTTTTTAAAGGAAAAAAACATCACTTCAAATCATTCAAAAATCTTTTAATGCGAAATCTTCAAAATCCCTAATAGGTACATTAATGGCGCGGTCACACGGTATTAGTTGTCATTACTTCTTATTCATTCTCTTCTGTAACTGATGAATTTCTAAAAAGAATTTTCCGGTAAAACTCGATAGAAAATGCCATTTAGTCGAATTAGGAATTTTAAAATTTTAAATTTTAGGCAAAAAAGAGACTTTTCAAAAAATTTAAGGAAATATCGAGAAAAATGTCAAGAAAACGTTAGGAAAATGCAAATGCTTATGGTGCTGTCAGACGTCAACAGTTCAGTAAACAATTCCTTACTGTTGAAAAGCTATTTAATGGCATTTTCCATTGGAAAATCATCAAATTTCCACTCAAATTCTGTCTGTTTTTCATTGCTGAAGAATCTGTACAAGGAATTTTTCGGAAAAATTCAATATTAGTGCAGAAAATGCCGTTCAATAGAAGTTTAAGTACTTAAAATAAGTGATTAATCACCTGATTCGGTTGAACGGCATTTTCCGCACAAATATAGAGTTTTTCCTGAAAATTCCGGTTTTACAATTTAAAATTGTTCCAAAAAGGAAAAAGACCCTTAACCTGTTGATCCTGCTGATTGAACTACTGTCGTGTGCCAACACCATAAGTTTGTAAATTTAAAGCCCCTTTTGGATTTATTTTTTGCCCCCAGCACGTGTGCATGACGAAAAGTACGCCAAAAAGCTCATGAAGTGTGAGATAATAAAAGATATTTCGGACATTCACTCAATGCACTATTGTGACGAAAAATCCTCAAATGACCTCTCCGACGAACCTTCAAGTTCAGTCAATGTCTTCTACAGCGTCTATTTACGCAGAGATTCGACACAGTCAGAGTTGCGCGCCAAAAAGATCAACGCAGGGAACATTAACTCTCTGATTTATATGTGGTGTACAATTTTCTTACACCACTTTCCCTGGCCCGGAGAAACGGGAGAAATACGCACCTTATTTTCAAGTAAAAATAAATCTTTTCCATTTAGGTGTGTTGTTGGGAATTTAAACGCGGTGGCTAACGAAAATAAACATAATTGAGCCGCACATAATCCCATAAGAATCCCATTTTGGAGTCTTGAAAATCCTCAGTATTGCTTAGTGAAAGACAAATTGATGACTAAACAAGCAATATTAACGTTCTGAATGTTCTGAATATTTTCCTAAAATCTTGCTCTAATGTTTGTGAAGATAATAAACCTTCAGTAAATCACTCATCGTGTTTTTACGGAGGGCAATAAAGTGATAATGACTGCAGAAGTGGCATATAACTGTTTGAACAGTCCTATATAAGGACTCTTGGAAATTGAAAGAATTTTGCAAGATCTCAAGAACGAGATTGTGAAAAAGTATGAGTCACAGTGTCAAGTGGACTATTGATAATTTTATTGACTGAAGCAGCGGAAATTGCTGGGATTGTAATTTAGAATCTATCATCACAAAGACTCTATCGATAGCATTCCTTCTTTATCGGTGGATTTTGAAACTTTTTGATGTCTTAATGGGAACTTCTTGAATGAAATTTGTGAGTTTATTTGCCAATTGAAAGATTTCTATACTTTTGTCATTTAATCCAAGGGATTTTCTCGTATTTTCTCATTAAATTGTTATCACTTTAAAAACAATATTCGGGGAAATGCAACCCCTTGGACTTGAAGGAAAAATTGCAAACACACGCGGTGTAAACATCTCGTGAATGGAGTGAGGAAAAGGAATAAAAGAAGAAAGAATGTAAGATTTTATGGATTCCCTGGGAGCTTCATGTTGACTGAAAAGAATGTCATAGAAATGCTGAATTGTATTGTTCTTTAGCAACAGGCATTAATTGATAAGAGTGTCAGCCTGATAACAGCCGTTTAAAATTGCCTGAGGTGTGTGTACATTTTCAGCCATCACATCGCACAAACAAACATGCGGAATACACCAGAAAAATGCAGAGATTTATTGCGCAAAAAAACTGCAACATTCAATTAGCCATTAAATCAATTTTACGAGTGATTTTCATTGAGCTTCTTGTTTTCTTGAATGAGATGATCTTTTACTGGCTTTACACGATTTAATTTTGTAATTCTCCGAGGCTAAAAGTATACTTTTCTCTGAGTGTTTCTATTCTCGCGCAATTATTACCATTTCACAGAGTCCAATAATAAATAAACATAAAGATAACATTCACTTTTTCACTGGTTTTTTGGCTTATTTTTTTCACTAATAAAAATGTGCGAAAAAACAGTGATCAATTTCGCTTTTTTGGAGACATCATAAGAGATGTTTTTCTTAGCCAAAAGATCTTATGAGCCAGCATTATGTCGTGAAATTTCGTGGAATAGACGTTCTTTATGTCTCTAGCTAAAGATTTATTTGTATTATTTCGCATAAATAAAATAAATAAAGTGAGAAATCATGAAAATATCCCATGAGAGTGAGAAGATCAATTGCACAAACTAATTCACAAGTCCATGCTAAGTGTTAAGCAGCAGAAAATGGTGTTTGAGCACCTTCACGGAGACTCACCAGAAGAAAGATGAGCAATTAGTCCTCGTTTTTGCATTCACTGGACGCTTAGGGAAAATCCCCAATTTGAAAAGGATTAATTTTCACGATCCTATGTATGTAACTGCGATGATCTTGTATGGGGAAAAATTAATAAAATTCTCTTCACTCGCGCCAAGGAATTATGCACAGAAAATATGTCGTGATCAAGTTCTGAGGCGCATGACTTAATAAATCAAAAGGATTATTGCACCTGGCTTAACAACTCTTGCTTTCAATATCACTCGCGAATATAGAGCCTATATAAATTGCACAATAATATAGAATCGTAAAGATCATCTATAGAAGCTCACGATTGAGAATATCGCCACTCATGAGCTGAAACGATCGATTTGATGTTGTGAAGTCTTCGCACTTAACTGATGCCTCCGTGTGATTTAGAAGGCAGGCAAATCGCGAAAAATTCTCGTGGCCACATACACTCATGCTCCCACTCACACTCGGATCCCAATCAGCACGATGTCGAGGCGGATTTTCCTCTCCAAAGGAGAGTGAGAGAAAGGGAAAATCTGGAGCAGTCAGTGATTTTTCATCTTTCACACTCACTGCCGTTCCAATTCGTCCCGATAATTGTAATTTCGATTGTGGGATGTATTTTTGGCCAGCGACACTTCTTGCAACATTCGCGTGAAAAGTGAAAATTCACGGGCTGGCAAGTAGTGGAAATCACTGTCTCTCCGCGACGAGATGAATCATCTCGAGAAATTGCGATTTTTTTTTACATTCCAGAAATGTCTGGTTTCAGGAGAAAATTGCTACTTGTGCGAAAAATTGATCATCACTGCGAATCCATTAACTGAATGTGTTAATTTTCGCGCAAATTTAATGCAGCGCGGTGTGTCGTTTTGCAAAATTTTGGGATGACTCTCCATAGTTAAAAGGGGGTTTCAAAAATTATCAAATAATTCCAAGAAATAAAGATTTATGTAATGGATTTAATTAAATTTGAGTGGATATTTGACTCTTTTGAGTTTAAATTTGCAAACATGAAAATTAGATGAATCCTTATTGATCCAAAATATTTTGAAAATTGAGAAATAATAAAGAAAATTGTGTTAGCCAAGGCTTAAACCATCAAATCACTTTTATCATAACCCTAAACCTGAAGAAAAGTCTCTAGACTTTTTAGTCTCATGTTGTAAAAGAACTTGACACAAATTTGAAAAGTTTTATAAAAGGTTAAAAAGTTTTAAATTTTTCTGGTTGCCTAAAAAATTAAGATCTCGGCTTTGAAAATTACATACATAATCTTCAAAATTCTTTGTTAGGTTTTTCCTTTATTTTTTTCCGTAAAATCTCATGCAAATTCGCAAAATAAAACTTTTTTATTCTTTCTTTAAAATCTAGAGCTCTCATGAACTTGAAAATGGATAAATTATGCTCTGAAATCTGTGATTTAAAAGATTGTAAAAAATTCTCAAACCTTAGCCAAGACACATTTGCCATAGCGAGCCATCTACGGGACAATTTATTTGCCTTTTAAGATTCCGACAAGGCATGATGTAAAATCTCCACCGGACGTGACTCCAGATAATATACATCTCTATTATTCTCTTTTATTATTTCTCTAATATTCCCAAGACTTAGTTAAGACTCATTTGCCATAGCACGCCATCTGGTAAGAAATATTAGAATGCAAACTGTTTGAAACTGTTTAGATTCCATATTTCTGGAAATTCTTGATTAAATAGAAAACTTGTTCCTACTTATAAGTTTAGAGTCAGAGTGTGAAAAATAAAATAAATTTTCTTTTCATAAATCAAACATGTAAGGTAAACGCAGTGCGTACCGACAGTGAAGCTCGTACCGACACATACATAGATACGCTAAGAAAATAATACATCTGTCGGTACGAGCTTCTCTGTCGGTACGCACTGCGTTTACCTTATATATTTCATTTAACATAGCCGTTCCAAAATTACAAAATTCAGTTTTCGAGTCTCCTAATATTTTTCCCAAATATTAGTTTCTGTTTTTTCGTATTAACACTATTCCAATAGTTTTAATTAAAATCCAAATTGCTCTTTTCTGTAATAAAATAACACACAATCCGAAATTACATCAAGATTAAATTTATCTAATTACATCAATTATTCAGTTTGGTAATTTCCTCTTTTTTCCCAACTTGTCTAATCCCATAAAATCAACTTAATCCCTGATCAATGAGAAACTTTCAAGCACAAATGCGACACTTTCCGTTCACTTTCGCCTCAACGATTTTGCTCTCAATTCTTCAAGATCTCGGAGTTTTTGTCTTTATTGGCTACAAAAATTGTGCTGATTGTTCACCCCTCGGTTGGAAAACTCACCGTAATTTCCACATTAATCTGCGACACTGTGACGCAAATGTGTCGAGAGTCAGTGTCCAAAAATCGGGCTGTTACTCATTTTCCCAACAAGCGACACACTTTTCCCCGGAAAACTTATATATTCTCGCCTCAATCACTTCCTGGTTTTCTCTCTCTTCCTCCTCACCAGATATGCCTAAAGTGTCGGCTAGGATCACTTATGGACGGTTCTTTGAGCACCAGCATTGTGTTCATCTTATCCACAGACTCCAGAACGCACGTGAACTGCTTCTCAATTGTTAGAAGTTCCATGAAGATGTTCTGTTCTTCAACACCCGCGATGCTGGAGCAATGATGAAGGAGCCACGTGAAGGAGGTGGGCAGTTCATTGAGCAACTCATTGAAATCATCCTTACTCAGCTGAAATTCTTGATTCGTGTGGGCGATAAAGCGATGCCAATACTTGAAGTGAGGCGTGAAGAATTTCATCTGATGAGCAGCAGAAGCGATTGACTGGGAATCCTCATCGTCTCCGTCACTCATATTATCAAACATGGACATTGACTCGAGATTTCGCCGTGGCGTCTGGAGAATCTCATCTCCGGGATCCATATGATTTTCAGAGAATGAATTTTCGAAAAAAATGCTTGAGCAATCCTCAAATTGAGAGCCTCGCTCTGATCCAATAATATCTGAAGGGAGTTTTTCTATATTGTCGGGGACGTTCTTCTTCTCTTGAGTAGTTATCACTGTTTTAGATGGTTCAAGAAAGGTCTCTGATGGAAGTCTGGCAATTACAGGAACAAGAACTGATCCGTCCTCTGAACTCCGGCAAAGCTCTATCTCCAGTTCATCTCTCCGAGAGCTCTTAGCAGAATCTTTAGACGATTGAGAAATCTGACTTGATTTTGGTCTTGGGGAAGCCTTCTTGGTTTCTGATGGCCCAGGAAGATTTTCCGGAGGAACCTTTGTTATCAACGAAGCAAGTTTTGATCTTCTGTCCTCCGAAGTCTGTGAAATCTGATCAAAGTCTTTGGCTGATCCTTTGGGCGACTGTGATGTGGCTTTCCGGACACTTGCAGATAGGCCAGGAATGCTCTCTGGTGAAAGTCTTGTGATCACGGGAACTAGAAATATTCCGTCCTCTGAATTCAGGCACTTTTCCTTCTCCCTTTCATCCCTGCGAAGGCTTTCAGGCGATTGAGAAACCCGATTTGATTTTGGAGGTGCTTTCTGGGCTTCTGATGCTCCAGGAAGATTCTCCAAAGGAAGTTTTGTTATCAACAAAGAAAGTTTTGATCTTCTTTCGTCCAAATTCTGAGAAACCCGCGTCTTCTTTGGATCCTTTCGAATACTTCTGGGGGAAGTGACTTCTGAAGTGTCTTTCTCGACTCTTGTAGATGTTTCTGGCAGCTTCCTTGCAGGAAGATTTGTGATCAAAGGACTCAAAACTGATCTATCTTCTGAATTCCGGGATGTTTGCTTCTCTCTTTCATCCTTTTCGAGACCTTCCGCTGAATTTTTCGGCATATCTCTGGACTCTTCAATATTCTCGACTCCAGAATCATCCAATCCGGGCCTGTTTTGAGCACTCAGAGTATTTCTCTTGACTCCTTCGACTTCCTCCGGAATAGAGTTCAAAGGAACTTGAGCGATTAGCTTTGCCAAAGCGGCTTTCCTGGCCAATTCTGTTTTCTTCGCGGCTATTTTGAGAGCCCTTATCTTGGAGGGAACCTTTTTGAGTTTTTCCTTTCGAAGACCTACACTTCCTTCTCTTCTTATGATCACTGGCTTGTAATTGCAATCTTCATCTCGTTCGACAATTTCCACCTTCACCAGATCTCTCAGTATTCCTTTCTCTCTGGTGGTAACCACATTGATCCTCTCTTTGTTTTCCGGACAAACCTCAACACGAAGATCAACTTGAGACTTCGTCAGCCGATTGCGGAAGCGACAAGGTCTCAGAAATGGATCGATGGTCCGCTGAGAGTGATCAATCGACATAAATCCAGGAATATTTATCTCATGACTGTGATTGTTCAGCAGATCCTCCATATATGTTCTGAAGGGAGTCATTGAGGGAGGAAACAAGAAGGATTTCGTTCTCCTATTGTCAGAAGGTTCATTATGGAGAGATGAGAAACTTTCGTAGATCTTGGAAATGTGATTCCCAATTCTGTTTTTGGACTTCTTCCCGGGTCTGTCGCAGTGATTGAGGTAATCCAGATATCTCTGCGTATTCTCACCTCCTTGCATTCCCATGGCAATATTCGTGGGCTCATGATACTCAATAAGGATTATTGATCTCATCTCGATGTACTTCATCCAGTCCTCGAAGTTGAATAGCTGCTCGTGGGGAATATTCTCATCTCTGAGATACTCATTGATCTCCTTCGTAGCTCTGGACATCACCTTCTCACTGCTTCCATCCAGTCCGAAGAGCCACTTCATCAGGAAGATCACGTAAGCTACTGCTCGAGCCTCGTAGTTGAGACCAAGCACTGGACACTTCATCTCTGGTGGCCGGAAAGTTATCAAACGTTCCAGGAATTTCGCCAACTCCCCAGGAAGGCAAAGTTCCTTAATGTACCGCCCAGTTAGACTCACAAAATCCGGAAGCACGAGATCTCGCACTCCCAGGTAGGCACACATCTGTTTCGCAGACTCCTTGAAGTAGGAATGGTCGGGAAAAGTGAGTTTGCCTTCGAAGTTGATGAAGGAAGTCCTTGGCATGTGCGGGAGAATATTCTCTGGGAAGAAGTGATCCACACTGAACATGGACAAGTGTCCTTCGCGTAAGAAACGACGCATATCATTCAGCTGAATCTCACTCTTGGTGAGATTCAATCCGATGTAGAGAAGAGTGAGTAGAACTTTCTTAGTCACCGTCTCTATGCGTTCTTCCTTCTTCAATGGATTGTTGTGACCGTGATTCCTCTTGTGACACACCAGAGTTAGATAAGGGTCATCCATGTGCTTCTTGATGTGACTCTTTGGCATTCGACGTTTCATAGATCTCCTGGCGTTGTCCGTGAACTCCAACGGAATCGAGGATCTGCCACTTGTGGATCCAGCAGATTGGGACATTGAGTTGTTGCTCTGAGACTCATAATTCGTTGATGAGTCCGTTAATTTGGGCTCACTGCTGTTGTTGAGGGATTCAAGGCTCTTCATCAGTCCTTTCTTTGCCCTCGTTCTGGCTAATTTCATGCCTCTCTTGCTCGTGGTTGTCCCTGAGCCAGAAGACTTACTACCAGCTGATGATCGACTTCTGGGCCGTTTCTTGGCTACGTTGTAGAGAATTTCGGCATCCCTGGTGGATAAGATTCCTCATTGAGATTCATCTAATCAAGAGTTTACTAAAGCGATTACTTACTGCTTATAGAAGTTCGCGGGCAGTTTTGGAAGTTTCGGTTGGGTTTTTGAAAAGAATGCTGCATTACATTTCTGCAGATACCTTGTCCAGAGTTGCAGGACAATCTTCTTCAGCGGGACAGGAGCTCCCAGAGCTATCGCCTCATTCACTAAACCAAGGAGGATGTAGTTGTACTCTTCCCAGGAGGTCAGTTCAACTGCCGGGAGTAGAAAAAATAAATAGTTTCAGTAGATTATAATCCCCACACTCAGATTCCTCTCATCCCCATCTCCAACAGTCTCTCTATCCTTACTCTTTTCCTTCTTTTCCTCCTTCAGTTTCACACCCCGCACTCTGACAGTCTCATCGCCCATCGTCAAATCCATGGCATCGCACTCTATCTCCATTGCATTGTTGTTCTGGGTGTTGCATTCTGAGCAATAGTAGTAGCCATCCTCCACATTGAAGTTTGTTCCACTGCAAACTTCGCATTTTCCACGGAAAACCATCTTCGCACGTTTTTCACAAGAATCCACCAATAAATTGTAAACATAAACACGAGGTGGCCGACACCGGTGACCTCTCGCGGAATATATCCGCAATATTGACGCGCTGTCAAGTGACGTAATCGGCCATGAAAAATTCGGAACAGTGATAAGTGGAGTGGTTTTTCGCGATTTTCAGGCTCAAAACTGTGTGAAATTGTTTCAAAAACACTGGCATTTTTTCCGCACGAGTGTACACAACTAGTCGAAGATGGTGGACAAATTTATAAGCATGTGGAAAGTGCGAGAGCTCGCAGACAAAGTGTAAGTTTCATCCGGAGGAAGTTGTTTTGTTGTTTGCAACATTTTCACCCATTTGGCCCACTTTTCCCGCAATTTCCGACATGCGTGGCACTGGGGCACACCCGCCAGGTGCTAATTGCATGGCAATGGTGGCGAAAATGCGCCCACCTGTGGGTCAAATGTGGGGGAGAAAGAAATTCCAAGAGGGGTTTTTCATTTGGTGGGTTGGCAGTTTCGCTGTCAAAAAAGACCATCAAGGTTGCCAGCGACTGGTTTCTGCGGTTGCACCTCAACAGCTTTTCCTTGCTGGACTCGAAGAAATTCACTCGCGCTGAGAAATCCAAACAAAATGACCCTGTTTCTCTGTTTTTTTTTTATTTTCTTCCTTCACGTCTTATGGAATGCGTAATAATTGGAGGGCATTTTTGTCTCTGCAGAACAAATGTCGTGATGAACTACACGGAGATTGAGGGAAAGGTGCGCGAGGCGACAAATGATGAGCCATGGGGCCCCACTGGACCCCTCATGCAGGAACTGGCGCACGCCACTTTCACCTACGAACACTTCCCGGAGGTGATGTCGATGCTGTGGAAGAGAATGCTGCAGGACAATAAACAGAACTGGCGGAGAACTTACAAGGTGGTTTACCCCAAATCATCCTCTATAAATAGATCTCAAAAGTCGCAAATTTATTCCATCTGCTTCTTCTTCATCTCAGCGAATCAGTTTTTTTAGAGCAAAAAACTCGCAATCCGATTATTTCGGGCAAAAAAGTGTGTACGGGCGCAAAAAAGAAATAAGAATTGACTCCAAAGTTCATTGATCACTGATAAAGCATATTTTCTGAGAACGGGGGAAAACTGTAAGCTATATAATTCTGCATGCTAGAGGTTTTTCCCATGTCGCGCAGAGACTCAGACGAAAATTGCCTTGAACTCTTGTGCATAGCAAATTGAGTTATTCAGAAGCGCTCACGGCAGTTTTCCCCAATAATACCTGTAATTCAATTTAACACGTGTGGGTGGTAATCATGAGACTCACTGATTTTTGTTTCAATCGGAAAATTCGCAGGAAAAGTCTTTATGGAACAAAATGGAATGGACAAAATAATAATTGGTTTGTAAAGCAAAAAGTTTGAATAATTTGTGACATTTGTGGTAATTAAGAGTTTTTATGATTTTCAAGAAATGGGAAATTTATTAACACTTCAATGATTGCAAGGTGATTTGTGATTTTAGATCGTCAAATGCAATGAGTTTTGGTTGCATTTTTTGATGAAGTATATTAAATATAGAGATTAATTGTTGAGATTTTGATTCAAATTAGCTTTTGATTTCCAAAGTGGAATAACTATTGAAATTCCTATTTGAACTATTGCTTGGGCATTTTCTTCTTCCAACTTTCCAGAAATAAAAAGTTTCATTATCCATAAAATCAGTAATTTCCAAGAACAGATAAAATTTTAATTGCTTATCAAAAATGTCGCATAATCTATTCTTAGCTGATAAAATTTCCTACAAAATAAATCTCTATGAAATTGCATTTAACCGCCTTAAACTCATGCAAGGGTGGTCTTAATTAACTTTCACTGTCTGTAAACTTCCATTGATCTATTGCTGAGTTGAAAGACACTTGAGTGTAAGAGGAAATTGCACCCTTTTGTGTAATTCCACCCACAAGATTGTACAAATAGGCAAAAAAGTATCAACTGGACATAAAAGTGCGAGAATTCTTGGTTGAGATAAGATAAAATACGGTGAAATGGTGTTTACCGATGTCTTGTGCTGTTTATCCATCAAACATTCGTTATTATTTCCTCTCATCACACACGCCTTGTTTTTGTCTCTTCTAATAGAGTCTCCTCCTGCTCAACTATCTCGTGCGAAATGGCTCTGAGCGCGTTGTAACATCAGCCCGGGAGCACATCTATGATTTGCGATCACTGGAGAATTACTCGTTTATGGATGAGAATGGCAAGGATCAGGGCATAAATGTTCGACATAAAGTTCGTGAGTTGATCGACTTCATTCAGGATGATGATAAAGTGCGCGACGAGAGGAAGAAGGCGAAGAAGAACAAGGACAAGTACATTGGCATGAGCTCAGATGCGATGGGTGGACGTTTCGGTGGCTACAGCGATAAATACAACGATTCACGATATGATGACAGAAATTGGTGTAAGTTTTGCGCTTGACTATTATTTGTCTGTTAATTGGACGGAGAACAAACAAAGTTATTTCATATCTTTTGTGTTGAATTTCTTGCAAATTGTCTCGGTTTTGCTCTAAATTTGAGGCTGGAATTTTTTTTCTTTTCTTCTTTTTGTTTATTGCTCTCTAAAATCTCACTTCCTTCCTCTGATATTATTGTTTTCTTAGAAGTCAAACAATTTTTTTTGCTTTTCTGCTGCGCCAGAGTTGTAAATTGATATCACAATTTGATACAAATTATCAGGAGGGAAAAAAAGTTGAATGTCACGCTTCGATTGATAATCAATTGCATTTCAATAAGCTTTCATAAGTCCGCGGATTTTATTGGTTGAATTCACGGAAAATTTAACAGGGAAATATTTAGCTTAATCTCTATTCAGATTTTTCTTTATATTAACCCTTTGAGGGCCCATTAAGTCGTATAAGATCCATAGTTTTTTGTATTCTGTATTATTTGGACTTTTTTATTGCATATTTTCTGGTAAATAATCTGGCAAAAGAGAGAAAAAACCACGAGAAAGGAATTAAACAGCACAAAAACCTAGTGGACTTCAAAGGGTTAAAACAGAAAGGTGTAAATTGATGAATATTAAGGTTTTCCGTTGACTGACTTTTGCAAATCATGGAAAAAGTATGTCTTGTTGGAATTTATTGTGATTCGCAATGAGAAATTTAAACATTAGGAAAAAATAATCAAAACTTCTAATTATCCATGAGTTAATTTCAAGATTTAAACACTTGCACTTTTTTATTAATTTAAATTGCTATGAATGAAAGAGAAAAAAAGACTCGTAAAATGAAAAGAACTTTTTCTCACAAAGGCTTGGAGCGATTCCAACTTTCATAAATTAAGTGGGTTTTATTACATTAATTTGCATTTTTACTGAGAAAGAATAAAGCATGAAAAATGAACAAAGACACGAAAACGATTTGGATAAAAAGTTATAATTTTCGCATGTGGATTTTTTGCTATTTAAATAATTCATGAATATTTCTTTTTGCAGATTCGGAATCTTCTCGAGGAGGAGGAGGTGGTGGCGGTAACCATTATGAAGATGAATATCCCTACGATGGTGAAAAAGAGGATTCCGATCATGAATCTGGCTACAACTCATCAGCAAAGTAAATACAGACGAGGCGAGTGATTCGAGATAAAGTTATTAATGAGTTTTCGATGTTCTGTTTTTGGGTTAGGCGCTACTACGACAAGGAGCGCACGAGTCCATCGCGCACAACAGCCACAGCGTCATCGTCCAGTGTTGAAGTGAAGAAGCAATCAAATCCCATTTCTGTCAAGTCACCCACAAAGCCACAGCCGGCCAAGCCCAGCAAAAAGATCGATATGGGGGCGGCGGCGAATTTCGGTAAAGGCTCAGAGTTGGGCATCAATTCGCCGACACACAAGTCCAGTCACGATGAGGATCTCTTCTCGCCGAACAACAACACGGCAGCGACAAAGGGCGGTGATCTGCTGGATGATCTGTTCAGAACGTGTCCGCCGGTATCGGGCAAGGCGTCGAGTGTGGATGGTGTGAGTCTGGAGGATGATTTTAATCCACGCAGTGAGGATAATCAGGAGTTTGGAGACTTTGCCAGTGCTTTTGGTGGTGAACCCGCTAAGCCGGTGGCGAAGAAGGAGGATGAATTTGCGGACTTTTCAGCTGCATTCCTGGGAGCGCCGGAGGCAACGCCTGGCAATGCCAACACACTCCTTCTCACCAACACTCCACTGACTTCTTCCAATAACTTTGGACCATCGCCGACGATCAACATGTTCGGCAGTGCAATGCCAAGTCAGGCGCCGGCTCAGGACCTCCTGTCAGACTTCAGTGGCCTCCAACTGAACGCAACACCACTCAATGGTGAGTTTTTTCTTAGCATTATCTCTATCAATTAGAAATAAGTGAGTCGAGGGGCGATATAATGGTCGGAAACACCTTAACGATTTGTTAAACTTTTATATTTCAAATTCTCATTCAAGTATTGAAACAGATGCTTAAAGTTTGAGAATCACTGATCGATAAACCATTCCACAGTTTTTAATATCAAAAGCATTATATTGGGTAATTTATTATTGCGCGAAATGCTGAAAAAAAGTGTGAATTGCGCGTGTCCAATGAATTGAGTGAGAAAAGCAAGAGAGTCGCGTTTCACCCATATATTTTCTCTCTCGTAAATGCGAGAATTGTGCAAGCTATTAGCGTTTGTTTTTTTTTATACTAAATCCCATGGAAGAAATACAAAAGCAGAATTGATGGACAAAGATGATTCCGACATGGGAAAAAATTATTTTCCCTTGCAGTTGGCGGAAGCAAGAGCCGCTCGACGCATGAGGAGAATCTTCGGAAGTTATCAAGTAAACTGGACACTTTGGAGAGGATTACGAATGAAAGGGAGGAGATGGAGATCACAGAGATGCTGAGGAGGATTCTGGAGGAGATTCCATGTGGTGGAAATGTGCAGGAGTTGATGGAGAATCGACGGGATTTGAAAGATTTTGCTGAGCAAGAATATCCGGAAGTTTTAGGGAGACTTTTTGAAATCTTCAAAAACGGAGATAATGAGATAGTGAGGAAATTCTTCCTGATTCACGCTTCATGTGAATTTGTCGTAGAATCTCTGGAGATTCTGGTCAAAGGAGAAAATCTTAAAGCCAATGCGAGTTTTGCAGCAAGGATTCTGGAGGATTTGATGGAAGATGAAGAGATTTTGTGGACAGCTTTCATGGATATGAGCTTCCGAGTGGATGCAAAAGAGGAAAATCTGCTTCAAAAGTTGGAAAATCAATCTTCAATGGAGAAGTTTATTCAATTACTCGTGAGTGTGCCTGAAAGATTGGCAAATTGCCTGCAAGGATGTGTCCCAGAAATGTTCAAGCGACAAATTTGGGGTCGAAAACTCACTGTTCGTGTCCTTTTGGCACTCTATGCTGTGGGAAAAATCAATGAGGCTGAAAAAGGAGAGATTTTCACGACGGAATTTCTCGCTTTGCTTTTCAGTCGTGTCATTGTTGATTACAATTTTGATAAATCCTCCGCGGCATTGATTGAAAGTGGGCGGATTTTGCGAGAAATCGCCGAAGAGAGTGAATCCTTGAGGAGGACAATCAATCAATTTCTTGGAAATCTCACGAGAAATGCGACAGAAATTTATGCAATGATATTGTTTGAGAATTTTGGCGAAGTTAGAGGGATTTTGCGAGATGTTTTGCCTCATTCGGAGGCTTGGAAATTTGCTCTCTTAACAAAGATTCCTCTCTTCACATTCACAAGCTCTTCAAATGTTGTGAGAAATGTTGTGGAATTCTTGGGAGATGTTTCTGATGATGAGAAAGAACATCATTTCCTGCAGGAATTGGTGGAGAAACTTCTCAATTCTTGGTCAAATAAATTCAGCATTGAGAATGTCTCAGTCGATCAACATCTTTACGTCACGAAATTTCTCATTTTGGGAGTTTTGCGCATCAAAAAAATGCAGAAATATCTGTTAAAAGACGATCAAAGACTATTAAATGTCATTAAGAAGAAACTTTATGAAGGGATTCCTCATCATCTACAAGCCATGGATCCCAATATGCGAGCCATTGGCATGATTACGGCTGAGATGGTTATCAATGAGATTGAAAATGTTGATCAAGAGGCAAAATTGAACTTTGAAGTTGAGAAAATGGAGAAAATCGATAAGAATTTTGTGAAACAATTGAGAGAATTGGCTGATCTTCCTCCTGAAAATCCATTGACATCCATTGATCTTGCAGAAATTATAAGGAGGATTGAGAATGGGGGACAAAATGAGGTGAAGATCAAAGAGGAAAAACTACCGGAGAGAATTCTTGAAGAAAAACCAGTTGAAAGTTCTGTTAAAGTCCAAGAAATTGTCGATGATGAAGATGATCTTGATTCAGATGATGATCTCATTCCTTATGATATGAGCAACGATGTCCCCTTAAAAGTGACTCAAGCGCCCAAGTATCTCCTGAATCTGCAAGATGCTCTCGAAGACACGGAAAATGCTGATCGATTTGAGGAGAGTCTGAAAATCTGCGCAGATCTCATTCAGCGTCAATTGCCAGACAATGAAGTCCAATTAGGACTGAATCTCTTGCAACTGCTGCTTAATCTCAAAGAGAACACCTACTGTGAGAATTTCGAGATGAATAGATTTTCTGGATGCGTCGCCATTTGCTGTGTCATCCCAAAGGAAGCAACTAAACATATCTGCAAGGAGTTCTACTCAAAGCAATCGAATTATTCTGTTAGTTGCAGAATTCGGATGTTGGAAATTCTTGGAGAAGCAGCAAAGGAGTTGTCAAAGATCCAGAAGTTGGGTAAAGATGAGGAAGTAAAGGAGAAATTGACGGGCAGAAAATTCACAGTTGACGAGCCAGATCCCCTCAAGGAGGCGCGAGAAGTCATTCAGAAGAGGATTCTGGGCAAAACTCGTCGATTCGGCACGAAAAGTCAAAATCCAGCTCACGAAGGCGCGGTTAATAGATTTGCTGGTGTTGCTGGTCACTTCTTCTGGCCACTTTTGCATGGATTCGGCCGAAATCAGCTCGTAATGGAAGCGGATGGGAGATTGAAGCAAGAAACAGATACCGTTCTCTTAACCGCTTTCATCAAGACTCTCTCCGTTTTGATGGCGTCAGCGCAAAATTGTCCAGGAATTCAGAGATTCGCGAAGGAACTGTTTGCTTTGGGAGCTGTTTTGAGATTTCATAGCGATGCTGGAGTTAGATTGGCGGTCTTCCAGATGATTGGCTCAATCCTCATGACTTTGCCAGTGGAAATGTTGCAGAGGGACTTTCAGGAGTATCTCATGGAGTTGATTAATTGGCTGATGGAGCGAGTTGGGAATAATGTGATCAAGAGGGATCCGGATGAGGAGTGCAAGAATCTGGGGAGGCATCTTCTTGTCTTCTGCACGAACATTCTTAAGGAGTTGAAATGAGAATATTTGGTTTTGATTTTTATTATTTTTTATTCATGCAGTTTCTAAGTTAGAAAAGCGATCTCGTACTGTATTAATAAGTTGCTTGTAATACAAAATTTTGAAATATAAGTAAGTATGTTATGAAGAGCATTTATAAACTTATTCATTATCATCAATGGAGTTTAGTTGATTCTTATTACCTAGGTACAGTTGAACGCCCAGTAAATCGTGAATAAAAATTAACTAGAAAAACTCCTGATGTTGAACTAAATGGTATTTGATCTCTTCTATTGCTTCTATTGAATGTTTCTGGAAAAATTTTCTCAGTAATCCGGTAGTACCGAAGGGGGATCAGTGCTTAAAAATCTGAGCCTGAAGTCTTGAAATAGCGATCGATTGATGTTTTAAGATTTCAGGCCCTGCTTAATTATAAGAGAGCAGTGAGTTCAATCTCCGAGGGATAAAGTTTTTTCCTGACTTCTTCGGATGAACTGTCCAACGATGAATAAAATAACTTAGCCACCCATATTGAAGAACTGAGAAAAGCGGTCCATGCACTTTGCATGTAAGGTTTCTAAAATCAGGTTTCTATAATTCGCAGCAAAGCTGAACTAATTTAGTGAAGATTTTGGCTAAATTAGTTTGACCTTTTCCTGGGAACTGTCTTGCGATGGTTTTTGTTAAGAAAACAGCATTTTTTGATAAGTGTTCTATTAATCGAACTCAGCAAATGGGACAAATGAAAGCCATTCAATTGCACTCAACGAATCAAATTGCAATTGTAGTGTTTCCACTGAATAAGAAAGATATACTTCAGTGGAATAGTTTTCCATTTGTGCATATAAACTGCATCCATTGGGAGAGCATAAAGCTGGTTATTCTATCTCATCAGTAACATGAAAATAGTGAAAATAATTACGGACACCTCTTGGAAAATGCAAGAGATGCAATAATTTTGTATGATTTGTGGTGTTTTTTGCCCCATTTGCAGATAACGTTCTTCTTCCGAGTCCCAATGCAATCCTCCAGCCGCAGAATCCTAATGCGGCCAACGCCAATGTGACGGCCGCCACCACCACGGCGACTGCCACCCAGGGAGTTCCCGTGGGCTCCACGTGGACCAACACGGGCAGCATCAGTCTGGATCTGGACAATTTGCTGGTGTCCAAGAAGGGACGTGGCGAAGCGGCGCCCTCGATGAATCAGCTCAAGAACCAGAGTCCCGTGAAGGCGGCCCCGCCTCAGTCGCCTAGTGGCGGCTTCATGGCGGGCAACCTGATGAGTCCAACACAGAAAATTCCTCCGGCCAACATTCCAGTCTTTGGGGCGCCCGTCTTTGCGCCGGCGGCGCAGCAGAAGGCCGCTTTTGCGCCGCCCAATCAATTTAACGCCTTTCAATGATACAAAGTCAACTAATGCAATTCCCTTCTCTCCATTGGCATTTTTTCTTCCCCCCCCCTCCCCCATTCTAAAATTAATTTTCGTGTTCTTTTTTTCGTTTTCTTTTCCTGGTGATTGGGTTTTTTCTACACTTATCGTTAATGCAACTTGTATGAAGTTTATTTTGCCACATAAAATGTGAATCATTTATTAACTAAAAAAAAGAAAAGAGACACAGAATTTACAGTATTCTCTCCCTTGTTTTGTGTTTCACGCAATAAATATCCTTTCTTCAAATCCACAAGATTATTGAATTTTCTTATGCTCTATTGTTGATGTTTTCCAATGATTATTAATATTTTTTTAAAAGTGAAAATATATTTAGAAATGAAAAGCATGGGAAGACAATTTAATTCTCGCTGTAATATTTTAGTTAAAAGAAAATGCAATTTTAATAGAGAGAGAAATAAATATTTGTTTGTAATAAAATAGGGATATTGGGTTTCTTTAAAAAAATGTTATTCATCGATTACAATATTTTCAGAGAGAGAGAGAGAGAGAGAAAGAGATAGAAGAAAAAAGTATTGTAAATGCTGATTTTCATGTGAATTTTCTCATATAGAAAAACTGATGAATTAAAAAAAAATCTCTGAAGATGCGTAAAATATCAAGTAACAATAAAAACGCTTCCTTTTATCAAAGTGAAAAAAGAAGAACAATTAAAAATATATAAAGGAGAAAAATGTGAGAATAACTAAGAAAAAATGTAAAATTACTAGAAAAAAGAATCAATTATTCTATTTATTCGTGTGGGATGTGACTGAAATGTTCGTTTAACTCCCCTTTCTTACCCATCATTCGACAAAGATTAACACTAAATTTAAAGGATAAATTATAATGAAAAAAAAGAGAAAAATCCCCCGAAATCCCACTCTAGAATAGATAGTGAAAGAGAGAGAAAAATTAAAGAAATAAATATTTCCAAAATAAATTAAAAGAAATTTGTGAATGAGGTGTTTTATATATCAAAGAAGAAAAAATAAGCAGAAAATATGCAAACAATGAAACAGGCATTTATCATTTCCACATATTAGCAATAAATAGGAGGTATTTTGAAAGGATATAAAGAATTACAAATTTTCAAATCAGAATATTGTAAATATCTTAACGATTAATAGTGTATATTTAACAGCACTGCGTAGCTCGAAATGTTTTCAACTTTGATACAAAATCTGCCAGAAAATTTGGAAAAATTTGGAGAATTTTGATAAAAATCACTTTATTTTCTACTTAATAAATAGACCTTTAATATTTTCATAGAGTCCAAGGATATTTTAAAGTATAATTTTATGAATTTTGTATTTTTTACAGTTTCTAAAGAATTTTTTACAACTTTACTGACTTGATGTTAGCAGAAAGCTAACCGAAAGTGAGTTTGTGTCTCGGCTAATTAAGGACTTTTGATAAATAGTGTTATTGTGTGTGTTTCCACTATGAACAGGCCTTTTTACACAAGTCAATTGCTTTTACGACTAACAATTAATGGTTTTTCTTAAATCAAGTTATTGTTTATAAAGGCCTCTAAATAAGTCTATTTATAGCTAAGACACATACCTTTATGTTATTCAAGAAAGGCTCACCGGGCTCATCATTAGGTGAGACATAAATCCAATTTCTATGTTAAATTTTCTGTTTTGAAATATTGAAGTTTAAACATGAAATTTAATAGTCAAAAATCTTTCAAAATGATTTTTAAATGAAATCTTACCAAAAAATTTCTGAAGATTCTGCATTGAACAACTTCTTGTGCCAAAGTTGAAAACAAATGAGCTTTACGTGGTGCGATTTTTGTCTGGGAGCTCATCAAACGACGATAAATCAATAAAAAGTAAAGAAAAAAATGAGAAAATAGCAGGGAAAAATAAATCAAGACACAATAACAGTGAATATGTTGTGTAAAAATTTGTTGTCGGAATTTTGTGCCTTAAATCAGAATGAAATAACAGCTTTGAAAGTATCCCCAAGATTCATGAAAGAGTTATACCTATTGTAGCTAAATTTCAACTTGTCATGTTTTTTTCTGTGGAAAATCAATGATGAAAATAATCAATAAAAGCACAAGATGTAAAAAGAAATAAATTTGAATGGATATATTCTGAAATGATGCTACATTTTCTTTTCAATTCTTAATCCTAAGAAGCAGCAAAAAATCAACCTGAAGTTGGCCGAAACAGAAGTGAAAGAGTTTGTGTCTCGGCTAAATAATAGACATTTACTAAATGGCGTAGAGTTTGTGATTCCGCAATGAACAGGCTTTTACAAACGAATTAATTAAAGACTACTCGTCTAAATAGGCCTATTAACCATGAAGACACAAACTTAACTCTAGTAAAAACCTATTATTTAGCCGAGACACAAATCCACTTTCGACCAACTTTTAAAATTAGTAGAAACGCCAGCAATCTTACGCCTCCTCTTCCTTCTTCTTCTTCTTTTTCTTCTTCTTGGGCGGCTCTCCAGTCTCCTCACCATTGTCCAGTGTCTCATCGCCATTCTCACTCTTCATCGACGCATTTCCATTCTCTTCAGCGCTGCGCTTCTTCTTCTTCTTCTTTTTCTTCTCGCTCTTCTGCAGCGTATCAGCCAGAGCAATGGCCTCTTGCATGACTTCCGTGTTCTTCCGTGGCGCCTCTCCGGACTCATAGAACTTCAGACGATCCTCCACCTGTTGCCTCAGTGCATCCCCAAACACACTCGACGGGGCCTCCGTGAAGCAATCAATGCGCGACGCAATGGAGCACTTATTGGCCAGGAATCGTGAGATTCGACCCTTATTCTTTAGTCCCGCCCGTCCGATGAATGTTGAGTGATAGAGGAGGCCGTATTTGGGGGTGTTGGTGCGCGTCTTGAGCGCCCGGAAGAGTGCCTTCTCAGCTCCTAGAATCTGAACTGTTGACGCCGGATACTTGGCGAGATTCGTGAGACTACCCGCCTTGGAGATGAGACGAGCACCCACCTGATCACCGATCAGGGATTGCAAATTAGGCGCCACATTGCCCATTTTCGAGTGCAGATACTCAGCCAGTTGCTTCCGGTAGTCCGACAATCGAACCACTCGTCCGGCAAACATTTGAATGTTCATGAGATCCACCACGGAAATGTCCATTCCCATGGACATCTTGGCGGCATCCACAATGGCTTGAGCCTTATCCGAGTCCATCAGGATCTCCTCCAGCTCAGCCACTGAGGCGTCCGTGAGGCTCTTCCGGTCCTTGATGTGTTGCGCCACCTTGGCGTACATATGATTGTCCGGGACAATCTTCACCAGCTCTGGGAAGTGATAGGAGTACCACTCCCTGATCCTCATAGAGAACGTATTGATGTCCTTGTCCAGCAAATCCAACATTGCAATCGACTGGATGATCATATTGTCCGATCGATGAACATTGAACTTCACTTTCGCCCTCGAGTAGCTGTGACCCAGACCCAGTTGAGCCACTCCAGCACTCTGAGTTGTAAATCCCTTCACCAGCCCAGCAAAATGCATCCGGATGCCGCGCAGAATCTCAGGCACGACTCCAACATGACTGCATTGGACGCTCAGGGCTTCGGCAATGGCAGAGGCCAGTTTGCCATCAGCCACACCCAGGGTGATTTTCTTCCGTTTCTGCGGCAACGTGGTGTCCAGAAACACTGCCAGATCCTGCGGCAGGATACCCTCTGAGATGGCATTGGTGTTCTCCAGAGCCGCCACGGCGGTCTTAAAAGGTGAGAAGCTCACCAGCTTCACGATGGCATTGAAGCGACTCAAATCCGTCACGGATGCCTCAAGTTGGGGCAGAAGCATTGACACCTCCTCGAACTCACTCACGGAGAACAGCCCGAAGCCGGCTGCGTGCTCGTAGAGCACAAACATTTTCCCCTGCAAAGTGAGGTTATGTTTACGTAAATATTTTTAGCATTTCCCAAGGAAAATAGACGGAAATTGGGAGCAGAACACAAAGAAATCACTTATTAGGGATGTGGGAAGGGATTTCCTGCTAAATTAGTGAAGAATTCATGATAAATAAAGGGTAAAAAGCAAACAGCCTTGACGTCAATTCGGAAGAAATGATTTTTGGGAAATTCACGTAGAATACAAGGAAATTAACGGAAATCTTCAACAGATTAGTAATTATGGGACTCGCAGGATTGTAATACATACCATTTTGTTCAATAAATGCCACAATTATAAGAAAATATTGATCTTTTCCGTAGCGACACGTGGGATTGTTTTTCTCTACGCCACTGCTTTGATAGCGTGCTGGGACCCACTAAAAATTCTATGAACTGCAACAGACATGTCTCAAGATGTTCCAAGGAAACTTCCGTTGTGAAATTCCACTCTTTTGGTTAATATCGGAAACTCAATGAACCCGAATGGAAAATGAATTTACGCTACTAATTGTTATCATTTCATTGATAAATATTTATTTCTTAGATCTTTTATCTTTTCAACAATTTCATGAATTTCATCGCAGAATTATCCCTCTTCCTGATTTCAGCGACATCTCAGACACCGAAAATTGAATTTTAGGCAGTTGGAATAACTGCCATATATTTATTTTTCTGACTACAGAACAAAATCCTCATCATCTTTGTCGTCCTCCTGTTCAGGAGGATCGTAATCCTCATCATCCGATGCGTACTTCTTGGACTTCTTCTTGTTCTCTTTATCCTCGGATGCTTCATCCGAAGTCCCAGGTACTTTATCTACGGTTGTGTTACTGCGATGGTGGAAGACAAATGAGACATTATTGGTCACTGCCCAGGAGTCCGTGAGGATATTGTCCGGCAGACCTTTGGGTGTGGAGGAGTGGAACCACTGGGAGAGATCTGATGTGCAATCAGAGTCTTCTGGCGGGAGTTTTGTCTGGATGTTATTGATGCATCTCTTGCACTTGAAGATGCCGTGAGTGTCTGAGATCGTCTTCTCATCCAGTTTGAAGAGATCACGCAGATCATCCTGCGTAAAATGCCTCTCAGCGTCCTCATTGTTGTCCACAACGGTGGTGGAGAGGGCTTTCTTGTGGGTCTGTCGCTGGAAGATCTTCTCCTCGATGGTTCCCGTCGCGAGAAGGCGATAAATGAAGCAGGGCTTCTTCTGTCCATCTCGCCACACTCTCGCCATAGCTTGCTCATCATTGGCCGGATTCCAGTCCGGATCGAACATCACGAGTCGATTGGCTCCGATGAGATTCAATCCACAGCCACCTGCCTTGGAGCTCAGCATAAAAATGAATTGATCAGAACCTGTTCCATTGAATTCATCCACAACCTTCCCGCGCTTCTTGATGGTCATCGTGCCGTCCAGGCGCACATACCCATATCCTCGCTTCCGGCAGAGCTTCTCAAACAGATCCAGCGTCTGCGTGTAGTTGGACACGAGAACGACTTTATCGTCGCAGCTCATCTTAATGTTGGCCAACATACAATCGAGCAGCATTAGTTTCCCACTGAGTTCTGGCAGAAGATCCCGAGTGCTGTATCCGGCAGGGAGGAACTTTGAGGCATTCTCAAAGCCCTCAGCGCCTTCCTTAATCTTCTCATTCACGAGATCTGGGTGATTGCAGAGCTTCTTGAGCGAAGTGATGCTGGAGAGAGCTGTGAGACTGGCTTTCACCTCATCGCGATTCAACACAGTCTTCCTGATGGAGTCGGACTTCAGGAAGTTCCTGTACAAGCCCACCTGCACGTCCGACAGCCGAACACAGATCACCATTTCGAATTTCACAGGCAGGTATTTGGTCAGGAGTGAACTGGTGCGTCGAATCATGCACTGATTGACTATGTTGGTGAGCTCTGTGAGTCTCTCAGTGGCCTTCTTCCGCTCCTCATCCGTGGAATCGGCGTTCTGGCCCCGCAGAATGGGATTCTCGTACTGTCGCCGAAATTCAGCGGCGCTGCCCAGCATGCCTGGGTTGACAAAGTGAATCAAGCTGAAGTACTCCGTTAGGTCATTCTGAATGGGTGTTCCGGAGAGCAGGACTCGCTTCTTTGTCTGGAGCCCCATCAGAGATTGATAGGTGAGATTTTCACTGTTCTTCAGACGATGTCCCTCATCACACATCACCATTCCCACCTCAGAGGCATTTAGGATTGCGCTGTAGTTCCGGAAAGTCTCGTAGCTGATGATCAGAATGGGAGTTCCTGATCTAACTGCCTTGTTGGCCATGAATTGCTCCAGATTCTTTATTGTCTCCTCCTTGGAGTTGTTGTCCACGGCGTAGCAATTCACACGACTGCCCAGCCACTTCCCAAACTCCTTGTACCAGTTCTTCACCAGAGAACTAGGGCACACGATGATGGCCTTATTGATGGTCGGCTTGCATTCGGGACCCTGTCGTAAAAGTGTCCAGATCAATGTGATGCACTGGAGAGTCTTTCCCAGACCCATTTCATCCGCCATGATGCATCCATGGAACTCCCCCTTGACTCCAGTCACGCAATCATACATGAATTTCACTCCCTCTCGTTGATGAGGTCGCAAGATGTTGCCCACCACCGGATCCACAACCACATGAACTAGGATCTTGGTCTTGTCCACGTGAATTTTGTCATGTTCACTCAATTCTGGTGGATAGTACATCACCAGGGCATTGCAGGCGAAGGGATCGTGAAGTGCTCGGCGAATGACAACCCTCTTGACCCCCAGACAGCGGCTCCCATGGCTGTCCGGCACATAATCCGGAATTGGAACTTTGAAGGGGCGGCTGAGAATCTTAGCTATTAAATCCTCATGATCAGACATCGATATCTTGGGTGGAGGAAGCTTCTTCTCTGTTTCAGTGCAGCGCCGAGGACGCTTGGGGGCCTCAGTGAGGGGGCTCTTAAATGTTTCATTGGGTCTTTTGATGCCTGTTTGACTCGGTGCAAGACTCCGTCTCTAGAAACACCATAAAGGATGAGAGTCCCATCTGTGAAAATCAAGGAAAATCTTTTATTTACCATTTTCCGGCCAGAATCTGTTGAATCCGAAGCGGGAAATCTCTTTTATTGTAAACAAAAACTGTCCCAAAATTTTGACACCGGGAATTATCTAACCTCACAAAAAGCAGTCGTCTCTGTGAAAAATGCTCGGAAGTCGAGGCAGGATTTTTCACTTCTGGAGCCTTGTCAGGAGATACTCTGTGCAATCCAGTGACAAGAAAGTTCTAGATTTTCCATCTAAGGTGCCGGCGGCACCGACAGTAGCCCAGAAGGTTGGAAGATCTGTGCCTAAAGTCTCCATAGATGAGGACACGATACACCTGCTGGAGAGATTATCCCTGGTAAACATCGAGGGCAAGTGAGTTTTCAGGGATTTCTATTCAATTATAGAGTATTTGAGCTCTTTGTTTTAATGTTCTATAGGGAAGCTCTTAAAATAGTGGAGGACTCCATAGCGTTTGCAGATCAAATCCTGGACATCAATACTGAGGGAATTGAGCCATTGTACACCGTTCTCGAGGATTGGTGAGAATTTTCTTGACTTCCGGAAAGGTATCTTCCCTAATCTGAAGTTATATCATTCCAGTGATTTGGAGTTGCGGGAAGATAAAGTCACGGATGGGAATATTCGTGAGGAAGTGTTGAAAAACGCTTCGGTGACTGAAGAGGAATACTTCGTGGCTCCTCCGGGCAATATTCCTCTAGAGAAGGAGAAAAAGTCCTTCACTGAATCTTGAGATGTCACGTGTGAGCGGAATAGCTAGAAATCTTAGGGAAATAGTGGACATCCTGGCCAAGACTCAGTATGCAAAAGTGAGCCTTAAAAATCAAAGTCACATCAATGGATTAACTCTCCTCCCTTTGGGGATTAAATTACTGGACAATCTCAAGAGGGAATGGACCAATTCTGACCCTGTGGTAAACATTTACCACAGAAACAGTCAGAAAACCGAGGTAAAGCTGAGCTTCGCTAAAGATCATGTGGAAAATCCAATCTGCTTCCTGAAATCTAAGGATTTTACTGAATATTTCCGGAATTTGGGGGACAATTATCAAGCAGAAATTCCTCTGGGGATTTCAGAGTGTTTTTCATACCCTTCTCTCGAGGCTAAAGCAGAAAATCCCGGTGAAACGTTAGATTTGTCACTGAAATCCATCCAATATTTGACCTGCATGTACTTCATCTCACCAGTAAGTGCTGTTGAGCAGTTTTACAGGGTCCAGAGACAAAGGAAAATCTGGTGGATGCGATATTCCTCCAATCCTGGACGATATAAAGTGTCAGAATCAAAATCATTTGAACATCCAGACGGAAAAGTCCAGAGAATCTCCATAAGATCAACTTTGAAGGATTCTTCCCTGGATTTGGAGACGATAGAACTGATATCTCTAAATCCTGGAGTCAATCTCGAGGTAAAGGATCATCGTAGTGGGAAAAAAATCACCCCGGCAATCGTTAAAACGGGAATTTGTCTGGAATTAGCGACTCTGGGAGTTCTAATTGATGCAGTAGATTCAACGGATGAGACAGAAAGTCTCCTGCTTCACCGTAAAATTGCTCCTCATCAGCTGGCTGTGTTCTGCTATGCTCAAGGGAAGGATGGCTTATCAGATTTGCAGGATCTGGCGCGACTCGTAACGATAAATACGAGAAAAATTGGAATTTCCACTCTCAACCTCCCGAAGTGTTCAACAACAATAGAGCAGGAATTGTCCCACAAAATCTCCCATATGGATCAACTAGGAGTGCCCTACTGTGTCATCCTGGACGATGAGAGTCTCCGCAGTGGATTCATGAAGCTTCGCAGTCGCGACACAACGCTCTCGGAAACTATTCATCTCACGGATATTCCCAGGTATCTGCTCAAAATCTACTCCTCCTGATTCTTCACGAGAGTGAATTTATTGTCCAGACTACAAAGATCAAGTCACATTTAAGTTAGATTTTTTTTTTGTTTTAAAATTAGTTAATTTTCTGGTATGATTACGCATTTTTATTTAGTCACTTAAATAATCTGCACGAAAAATTGTGCAATTTCATTTATAGTGGATTTTCTGTCATCCTCCCATAAACTATTAATAAGAACGTCTATCATTTACTGTTAATTTAATTTAACACGATGCAAGTGGCGAGAGAATGCCTAAAGTTGTTCAATCGAGCGCTTCTGATGAAGCTGAGATTGCATTGGGTACGCGATTGCGCTCCTGTGATGCGGAGAATCTGCTTATTTGAGGAACAGAGACATTGTATTTGATCGTGGTGATGCTTAAGTTCTCATCTTCGTCCTCATTGTCCCCGTCACTCTCAAGGAGTGTCGTTTTGTAGATGCTTTTCAGAGATCCTGGAAATGGGGTCATCATTTCTGAACTGTCTGAGCTCATTTCCTCGTCATTATCGTCATCGTAGGGCATCACAGCCACGTACGAGGCGGAGAATCCTTTGAAAATGATATTGTCGTCCGTTCGGAAGCGTACCAAGAGTGCTTCATTCATTGATATGATATCCGGAGGATTCTAAGGGTTAAAAAAGAGATTATGGAGTTAGGCCGCATCTATAGATCCAAAAAAGGCAGAACAAGTTTATAAATGACAAAAAGGCTTAAAAAAGTTCCCTAAATAAGGCGTTTTAAGACTTTGAAAGCCGTTTTTGCATAGTGAACATTTTAAAAGCTCCCTATTTAGTAGTCAAACTAGCTTACAAAGTTCCCGCAGTAGGTTCCGTAGAGAGGTCCACTCGTATCATCCATACCACCGTAGACCTCTACGTAATCGTACGAGCATGCTTCCTCATTCTCTAGTTCGAATGTTAGGAAAGTTAGCTGAACATTCTTCCCCTGCTCCGCCTCGATTGTCCAATCGCAATCTGCTCTGTTGTCGTAGTCGTTGTCTCCGAACCTAGAGTGACTGTAGAAGTGTTTCACCTTGTTCGTAGCTTGAAGGTGTCCGCCGCAAGCAGTAGAATGAGACGCTACGAAACCTTTACGTTGTACGCTAGAGTCGGATTTGAATAGCAGTAGTAGCTCGTTGGAGGTAGATGAGATTGGATGAGGAGTTTTGGATCCGCAAAATCGACCTAGGGTGCTAGAATCGGGATTATCTCCGTCGTAGATGGCGATGTGATCGTAAGCGCATTCTTGATGTGGCTCCACTTCGAAGCTGTTGAAGATGAGGCGAATTCGATGACCAGGAGTCGTGGTGAAGTGCCACACACAGTCTTTCTTTGGTGGGTAGTAGTCAGGGAAGTTGGGACTGAAGATCTGGCCGTTTGGCGAGGTGATTTCGTGCTTACAGCCACCCTCCTTGCAGTCGTGTCCGTTGTCATGGAGTGTGAAACCATTGTGGCAAGAGCAGATATAGGATCCGATAGTGTTCTTGCATTCATGTTGGCAGCCTCCGTTGTTAACCTGTTTCGAGATACAATTTCAGAAGTTTAGAAGAACTTTTAAACTCTTATCTACTGAATTACCTCGCATTCATCAATGTCGGTGAAGAAAACAGCAGCAAATCCTCCCTTTTGCACTGTGTTGTCCGAAGAGAATTCCACTCTGATAGCGTTAGTTTCTGAAGTGATCATGCCTGGTAAGCGACCACCACAGAACGTTCCATGTCGCTTCAGATTGTCTTCGGTCATCTTTGAATAAACTGTTAGAGAATCGTATTCACATTCCATTTGAAAGAAGTTATTGCCTTCGAGATCGAAATGAGTGAAATTGAGAGTGATCCTGTATTGTGGTGGAGCTTGGATCTCCCACACGCAGTCTTTGGATAAGGGGTAAACATCAGGAAATGAAGGGGATGTTATCGTGCCGTTAGGGGAGTCTAGGATTCCTCCGCAAGCATCTGGAATTAAGTTACAAAAAAGCGTTAACAATAGAAGAAAGTTTTGTTGCAACTGCGGGCTTACTTTCACACATTTTCTTATCACTTCGGAGTTCATATCCAATATGGCAGCTACACTCGTATCCACCTAGAGTGTTTATGCATTCATGCTGGCATCCATGATCCAGGACTTCACATTCGTCGATCTCTTTCATGTACGTGGCGGAAAATCCCGCCTTTTGGACGGAACCATCAGATACGAATTTCACAAACAACTTATTCCCACTCGCCCTGATATCTGGTGGTACTTTGTACCCGCAGAAGACACCAATGAGCTTCGAATCGGCACGATCCCCATCCCTAATCTCAACAAAGTCATACATGCAGGTGTCGTGATTTTCAACTTCGAACGACTGAAACTTTAGGGCCACTTGGTAGTCTTCGGGAACTGTTATCTTCCAGATGCACTCCTTGTTAGGCAGGTAGTCCAGTGGGTAGTTTGGCGACTCCAAATGACCGCTAGACTGAAGATTCAGCTCGCCCCCACATACCGCTTCGTAGTGCGCGGCAAAACCCTTATATCTCGCTTGGCGATGAGTCGTGATGTAAGTCAGTAGCATTCGACTCCCATTTGACTTGAAGAGTTCATTAACCTTCCCGGATCCACAAAAACGTCCCAAGATCGGTGATTTGTGCCAGTAGCCATCCCGTATCTCAAGATAATCGGTGCGGCAGTTGTTAGACTTGAAGATGTCCAAGTCGGTGATGTTGAGCACAATCTTCTCACCATGAGTGGCCGTGATACGCCACTCGCATCTCTCTGGCTCAGTGGGTGGAACTTTACTGTAGTAGCTGGGCGATGTAAATGCACCCGCATTCTCTTGAAATGTCCGACCACACTCTGAAAAAAAAAGAAATCATATTTTGGGCACTTATTGAATCAGGCCAATTGAAAATTTGTCACTCACTTGCACATTTGTAGAGTAAATTGGCCTGGGCTATGTCGCCCTCCGATAGACGAATGCGTTGACCAATTTCCGGCATCTTACGGCCCTTCTCCTCAATCGGAAGAATTGTGTCCAAGTAATTGGCTACAAGATATATTTTTCACAATGTTTGAGATTTAAGAATATTTATTAGTCCCACAAAGTTATTATAATATTATTATTTTGGGAAGATAATTACTGGGAAGTAAGAAGTAAAATGTATTGGTCAGTATTGATCAGTAAAATGCTCAATTTGGGCAGTAGAATATAAATTTTGATTAGTAGAAAACAAATAATCTGTAAAAATTTAAGATTTTCAAACTTGTTTTGAAAATTATTGTTTTTTAAACCAATTAGATTTATTCTTCAAATTAATATTTAATTGATTAGTTTAGATAAAAATTAACTGACCAAAAGTATTTTTTCCTTATTGAATTGAAATTTCAAAAATTCAAAAGGTTAGATAAGGTAATTTTTTGGTTTAGTTACTTTTTGAGAATGTGTTTCTGGCGTAATGCATGATGGAGTCATAGTCATATGGCAGTCCCAGCGAATTCACGTCCTCCTCAGTCAACTTATTGAAATTGTACTCCTGACCCGACATGATGTTGTTCTTCTCAATCACCACATGATTTTCGCGATCGGGTCTCGTGTGTTCATGCCAGAAGCCCACAACGTGGCCCAACTCATGAACTACAATCCCGAATTTGTCGCAATTCTTGCCAATTGAAATGGCTTGAGCACCGTTTCCGCGCTTTCCCACAAATGAACAGCAGCTGCAAAGATTAGGAAGTTTTTCTTTTCATGTGAGAAAGGGATATTTTTGATCCAGGAACTCACCCACAGGGTCGCTCAGTGAAAACTATAAAGTTGGGATGTTCAGACGTTCTCTCCACAAATTTGATACACGTGAAATTTTCCCAATGTCTCATGGCTTGTTTGAAGAGAGCCTTGTGAGCTCCACTAAAATTTCCATCTATCTCATAAGGAATCACTCCATAGTCCCAGATGCGCTCCTTCTTGGCCGTGGCTGCTCGCGTGATCCGATGATGTTGGTACTGATCCAATCTGAAAGTGACGAAGAATGTGGTGATTTTTTTTCTTTGAACTGTTGACCTTCCCACCCACTCTTTACCCACCCATCGTCACTCTTTTGCGGCGGCAGCGATGTTGTGGTGCTCAGGACACCAATCTGCTCCAATTCATTCTCCTTGTGGTGATTGCTCTTGAAATCTTCGGCCGTTATCACAGGACGATCCAACTCCTTCTTCAGTCTCGTAAATCTCGCCTCATAATCATCAATTACAGTTTGGAATTTCCTACGTGAAGGAGAAGTCATATCACTTCTGCACACTCAGCCCCAATTTCTCTCGGGCGCAGTTGGTGGGAAAAATATGTCGGTTTTACACCCTCATCCCGCGAAATACCCATTTGGTCGGCACTGATTAATCAATTTTCCGCTAAAATTCATTTAATATCCCACAAACATGACACCGAATGGAGCTGATTGAAATTTCTCGAAATTTATTTTACCAAAATGCCATTTGTGGCTCTGATCCAGTGAAAATGTTTCAATGTTTTGCGGGGATGGTTATGGGTAATTGAATAACTTTAGCGTATGGTCATTCTCCTGGAACAATGTATTTTACAGGATTTTACTCTTTTTCAATTGCCAGTTCAACGCTGTATTTCCTGTTTGCCAATACTTTATGCGATATCGCAATATTTGACTATAAATATTTGTTGGTGAATGAAATTCATACAGGCAGGATGTTACAAGAATATAATTCCACCAAAGTGAATAGAGATTTAAAATTGAAAATCATCAAAAGACGGTCAACAGGATCTGTTCTTATGTCTGTTATTGATCTATTGAACATGATTGCAGATAGAGGACCCCCCTCCCTTTCTAAAGTAAACTCACGGATCAGAATCAGGCTTTCCCTGAAAAACATGCTTCCTCTTATTTTCTTTCGTTCTAGAAATTTTAGGGATGAAATCAGAAAATTTTTTTATAAGAAACCGACACACTTTCCTCATCAACTTCTTTGACATTAGAGTATAAATAGGAGTTATTTAGTGAAGAAGATGTAAGAAAAGAAGTGGCTAATACCTTCCCTGGCGGCGTTTTCTCTGTCTCCTGCGTATTGCCCCGTTTGCAGTTAATGTCTCAATATCATCCAAATGACCACCATTACCGCCAGCATTGCTGAAGCGATTGGCGAGGGTGGACCTGATGGCGGGCGTTTGAGTTGGCGAAACAGCCACCCTCCTCTGGTGAATGTGCTCGCCAGAGTGATTGACAATGTCCTTACTGTTTGACTGTATTTTATCGTATTCTGTATGCCGAGTCACATTACCGTCGCTCTTCTTCATCTCCTCGTTAGGAATAAGTGTGTCCGAGGGACTCGATATGTTGGCACTCAACTGGACATTTGTGGCATTAACTTCCGTGCTGAAGCCGGGAGGCACAAAGGGATTCTCCTTGAGCTTCGCAATAGGGACTCCCTGGATATTATGATCCAACACATCGTTGGTCTTGGGATCTGTAATCGGGGGCTCTGTGAGTGCTTCCAGGGGCTGTTTTGTCTTCTTTCTGATAATGTCCGTGAGTCCTTCCTCCTCCACCTGAAGACCCTCGTGATAGACTTCCTGTTTGAGCTTCTCGAGCTCCTCCTGGAAGGACTTGTTGAGCCTCTGTGCTTCCCATTCGCTCTCGTAGTTGATGTTGGGCAGTGCAATGTCCCCCAAGTTGCCCACTGTGGATGCAAAGAGATCATCATGTTGGGGCGGATTTTTTTGGTCAGAAATCAAAAATTGTCGTCGATTTGTGTTACTGGTGTATAACGGTTTATCTGGTTTTTGTAAATATTATGTTTTTGCATCGTGGAAATATATAGCAAAGTTTGCGCATTTAATTTCCGGCATATCATACACTTTATGCTATTTTCAATGACTACCCCATACACGCATTCTGTATTTGCCAGTAAACAGTGATATCATCACACACGATTTTTCCACCCAAAAGCACAAATATTATCCCTTTGAAATTGCGAGAGGAAATGCAGAAATATGATATATACCGCGTAAAATAATTGGAGCAGAAAGGATTACAGTTGCAAGGGAATTTATAAAAGAGGAATCATTCAGGTGATAAATTGTTAATTAGAATTTTTTCATGTCGATTAGAAATGTTCTGAACGACCAATTATCACGGCTTCAAATACATATTGCTCGGCTTTGAACACTAATCTTGCAATTAAATTATATCCTAAGTTATGCGCTTTCAATTACATCTGGTGAACTTTGGTATTCACGAAACATGACAGAGTTTGGCGCCCCTTCCAAACCCAAATTATACCGCAAATTACTACCAAGAGACAAAGTTTGGTGGCAAAGTTCCATAAATTAGTTTCATTGGCTTTAGCGCCTACGCTTTGTTACCTGCATTCGGAGCTTTCATAAACAAAACTTATAGGTATTCATCACTTTTGAGTATTTACCCAACAAATATTTAGAAAATTTATTAATCCTGGGGGGGGGGGGCGTGAAGGAGTGCTCTTTTATACATACATAAATTAAGGAAGTCAGTGAGGGAAAGTTTCAGATAATCACGTGTTTCGTTCCACCACAATAACGATCATAATATTTTTTCCTCCAGAGTAATTATGAGATTTTTTATATTCATCTCATGAGGTAGGTATTCCTTTTGCAAAACAACACAATATCTCGCTAGACACAAAGGCTCTTTCGCCTATTCACAACAAGAGTCATACAATTACACTCCATCCTCGTACTCTAAGGTTCATGCGAGAAAAAAAGTCCTGATAGTGGTGTAAAATGTGTAAATATTTTCATTACCCTTTGACTTTCTGGAAGAGAAATTATTCCACAATGCCATGCCATTGCAGAGAGAGAGAAAATCTGTGGAAAAGATTTTTTTCCTTCAGAAAACAGTAAATTTTTTTTACTCCTGAGTATTTTTACATAATTATACCTTTGGATAAAATTGCCTAAATGAAATAATGGAAAAAACTTTTAGAAAAATATACGTAAGGGTATCTCCTTAACATCTTATACAGATGTTAGATTAGCAAGTAGTGTTGGTGCAAAAAAAGTTAGCTCTCAAGATTGACATGCAGAGGAAATTCCGGAGTGTAGGAGAATGTGAGATGTAGAAGGGAAAGATGAGATGATGAGGGAGACAAATGGAGGCTCTAAATTTCAATTTTCCTCCTAGTGCTATGTAAATGAAATTAACAAAAAGGAAAGAATTTATGGTTCTCCTCTGCAAATTAATGTGTTTGTTGAGTACACTTTGGGATGTTTTGTGATACCCATAGCCTCCATACAAAGAGACTGGGGCGAGAAGGGAGAATCTAGGAACACTGAGAGACTTATCGTCTACACCACCTTTGACCCCACCACAGTGACCCTGTGTCTGTTTGGATCCACATGGCTTTTTTCTCGCCTCTTTCACTATATCTTACTTTTTACATTCATTTAATCTTCTGTCATATGCAAAATGCTGCAGCTTTTGCTATTTGACCACAAGCTTACCGCAAAACTTGGAGATTTGAGATAAAAAAGGACTTTTCTCAAATCATTCTAAATTTTTAAAATATAAAAAACCGCAATACCTAGTGGTGTAAAGAATACTTAATCCTTTTTCCTAAAACCCCTAAAACCATCAAATATTTGAGTATTCAGCTTTATAGGAATAAATACCTAGATAGAAAGTAGAAATTTAGTTGAAAAGAATAAATATTGGTCAGTAGCAAGTTTAATGGATATTCGTGACAACAATTGGATCAATTCATACCATCCTCTAGCTTGTTTTTTTTTTACACAACATCGCTGCGTTGAGCCACGTTTTCAGTGAGTCCACCGATGACCCACTACGAGGTGCACTGAATGAAAACCTTCCAATGCAGATTATTGCCCATTTTAATCCACACATTGTTGCATGGGGGGCGGTTGGCGCAGGGTTGAGGGAAAATCTCACGAAGGCTTTCCCGCCAATTGTTCCCTATTGACTCTTTTGGCTTTTGCTGGGGCAAACGGGTAAACAATGGGGAATTAATTATTGCTATTTCGATAAGGAAGCATATTTCCATTCATTTCATTTGCAATAAAAGGTTCGTTGTGGCGTGATTTACATATGATACGACTGCAATTTCTGCTATTATCCCGAATGAATTTGCGGCTTGGAAATGGGTTTTTAAATGAGAACTTTTAGGAGTTGTAATTTTGATTAAGAGAAGATGGGAAGGGGAGGGTAAGAAGATTTCTGGGAGCATTTACAGCTACAATCTGTAACACAGTTATCGCGCGTCTGAAAGTGCCCCATTTCAGTGTCTAAATCTGCCCCAAAAAGGTAATCGCATTCTTTCGCAGTGGATATGAAAGAAAGGTTTGATTTTGAAAGGTCTTCATCTGAAATGCTCCACCTCCGCCTCGGACTTTTTAAATATTTTATTTAAGAATTCTCAACACAATAAATTCCATGTTCATAAATTACCCTACATAATGGTTAACACGACATTTAAGAAGAGTCCCTTATAAAAGAGAAGCATTATATCCCTAAACTCCATTAAGTTCCCAAGCATTTACGGTATAATTGAAGAGTTCTCATTCTTGGAGATACTTTTGTCTTCCTATGGGGAACTCAACTGGATGGCAATGTATTTTCCTGATGAGTTAGTCCATTTCCTCTTGAATTTCTTTCCATTTTATCCTGCTCATGACACAAATCCAGGACATTTCCCAAAAGAGAGAGAGAGTCTGTGATTTTGGAGCTGGGGAGAAATGATCCCGGAAATTGAATCAATTTCACTGCAGCATCCGTCTCTTGTCACCCATCAGCCGCTCCTAAATCACTCGTGTGCGCCACCCTCATGCCAAAATAGAGACATAATCTCAAAGTGGATGGGAGCACATGGAGATTATCTCTATGGTTTAATCCTTCCCAGAGCGAATCTGGAACAATGACTCGAAATGCGGGTGACAACACATTACATTTCTGTCTACGGGACATTCGCCAGGGAGGCGATGAGTGGGAGAGGATGTATGTTTTTGACTACATCACACAAGGATGTTCCGGATCAAGGGATCTGGGTGAAATAATGTAGCTATTAAGAGGACTTGCCAGATGATCTTCTGTGATTTTGTAGCTCAAGTGAAATGTTACATGAGCACAAAGTCATGTGAAAAGCATCTGAAGGTAACCCAGACATTATAGAGATTTAAATTTTGACCTCTATTTCAAAACGTATTCAGTATTTTTTTGGAAAAATATTTTATTTAATTTTTTTCTCCTTCTTTAATGAATATTATTTCTTAATCAAATAACTTCCATCTTTACTCAAGCAAATGCTGGAAATGTTTAAATAATTCCTGCTCTTTCCGGTAAATGCAAAATCCTCCTTATCAATTTGTTCTTTTAGTATTTCCCAATATATTTCCACTCATCGAAGGGTCAATATGCCAATAGATAAGCCATGTTGGTATATTATTATTTTTGAGATCGAACCTATTTTTGTGTCTATTTTTGATTCAAGTTGAAATCCTCCTGTCATGATTTCTCCATCGACTTTTTGAGTGTGTGCATATCTCAATGGGGTTTTTCTCTTGAGTGATGCAGTGTTTTGTGTTTTCAAAAAGTGACGTGTTCAAGTGTTTTAAAACATCCAAAGAAAATGTACATATGGCAGATAAAGAGAACATAATAGACGACGTCAGGGAAAAAAGGTCAGTTCGAAAATGATAATTTGCAGTTTATTTCTGATAAGGACGATTAAGTGATTTTTTTCTTGTGCCAACCACACCATTTTATGTACTGAATATAGTTTCCAAGCTGATTTGATTAAGCTCTAGACGCGAGATCATAAAGAAAAGACTGTCTCGCGGGCAAAAATTGGAGCGATTTTTAATTGAAAAGATCTTTTTTTGGTTGTATATTTTGACGCGAAATCATGCACAAATTGAACCATTATCAATAGAGATATTTTCACGTGTTCAACTAATGTATTGAAGATGGTGAATTGTTGACAAAGATTTTCTCTTTTAAAAATGCATTTTATTATTCTTTCTCTCTTCATTTCATCGATATAATAAGGAAGAAAATGAAAATTCTTAGAATTCTATTATTATTCAATTAATTACCGATTATTTCATAAATATCCGCAAAAAGATCAAAGGCCGTGTTAAACATTAATATATTTGCTGCGAAATTAAGCTTTAAAAAATCAGTTTCATGAGAATTGATCTTTCTTTTTAAGTTTTAACATCAAACAACTGTTTCTGGGAAAAATTGTTTAATTCTTTTAATCTATTATAATACCAGAAAATCAATTAACAATTCTCATAACTTCTTTGATTCTTTATCTCTGCATCTTTTACATCTTTTAATATTTATTTGATTTTCCCAGTGTGTCTAAAATTTTAAAGTCTGTCTGTGTAACTGATTAGTTAGTCGATTGAGTGTTAAAAAGCCGTGAAAGTTGAGCTAGATTTGACTAGAAATCTCTTACCTGACTTGCAAGGATCCATATCGATATCATCGGAGATTCTGGAGGGAAATTTCATGGAGAGTAATTGATCAATGGTGAACCTCTCGGAGGTTTTTTCGGTCTGGGTGGGAGCCGTTGGGGGCTCATCGCTGCCCTTTGACTTATTAATAGAGAATGAGTGGCCACAGGTGGCCAGAAGGATCACAAGGAGCAGCGAAAAGTACCCTCGGGAGACTCCCTTGAAGCACATCTTTTCACTAAATTGCCTCAACATGTGGCACAGATATTGTTGCATCAATTCCATGGAATTGCGGGATGTTTGCTCTCACAAATTTTATAATCACTGTTTTCGCGAACTTTTCCACATCTCAACACCACTTTTTCTTCTTTGGCCTCTGGCGTGCGATTTTTTTGTTCTCCTGAGAGTCTGGCAGTCGGATGTTCTTCACATTGAAACACTCTGCTCTGAGGCTAATTTCTTTCAGTGTTCCCTTGTGCACTTTTTTTAAGACTCTCTGTCTCTTTAGGGCAAAAGGGGTTCAAGTACAATTTGGCGATGATAAAAAAGATTTGCGAATGAATGAACACTTCTCTGGCGAAATACAAAAAAGGCCGATATTCACAGTTTTCCTTTCAACTTGACGACACGCGGGATTTTTTTCTCCTGCGGGCAGGATCAGACGATATGATAAACTATACTAGGATTGGAAGAATCCAGCACTCATTGTGGATCACTTCACTTGGTGTATATGAGCAAAAATCCTCCGCGGGAGTGAAATTATCTGTGAGCCTCCGTCTCGGAGAACGGACTGATGTGAACTGAAAATGTTGAGCAGCAGAAACGGTCAAAGTGCTTGAGTTCTGTGTGAAGGCACGAAGTTGGGATGATACTTGTTCGGTGGATGAGAAAATGCGGGGAGAAATATGCCCGAATGCTTTCTATCATCTCCGGGAAGATGATGCACATTCTCGCTCATGTTTTCCCATCAAGTACGCCTTCAATCTCTCATTTCCTTCAACATTGATGGACACAACACAAAAAATTGTCTCCATCGCGCGCGATCCGAGAGTTGATGTGGGAAAGGGTGAGAAATTTCGCGGGGAAGCAATGCTAATAATTTACGCGAAGTTTTACTTTTAAGTTAGCAAAAAATTTATTCGTTTTATTCACTGATTCAAGCCTACTCTTGCAGCGAATTTCTAAAATTAGTTAAAAAGGCTCATTTTAAATTTTAAAACGAATCACGTATTATAATTTTTTGGAATTTAATTTTTAATTATATCAGGACAAGCAAGCATCTACAAGAATTCGAGCCTTTAACTCCTTACAACTTTACCATCTCTATACAGTAAGAAATAAATGCAACAATGTCAATTTTCCCAAGTATAAAAGCATTTCTCAGGGGTGTAAAATTCAATGAGAGTGTTTAAACATGAGCATGAGAAACTTTTAATTGATTTATGGTAAAAGTTTGCTTGCCAACAGATTACTTAGGTATTTATGAAAAGATTTAATTAAGGGGTATGTTGCACACATAAAAAACTTTTCCACCCTCATTTAAATTAATTGTTTCACAATTTATAGCGTCTCCTTAGCCTTGAGGAGAACCCCAAGGTATTGAGTTATAAATGTTCTCAATCAATACGCAATTTGAACAAGATGATAGTGAGGGTTTAAGAAAACTATTTTATTCTTTTTTTTATTAAGTCTTGCTTTTTTAAGATAACAATTTTTAAAGTTTTTACTGTAATGTTTTTTTTCTATATTTGATTAATCTTATAACTAAACTAGTCAATTTAACCTAATTTTTCTGATAATATTATTGTTATTTTCTTATTTTTCTCTCCTTCTCCTCCTTCTTATGATTACTTTTTGTAACGAATTGCATTCATTTTCCTAGCGAGTAGCCCATGGTTTGAAATGCGCGGGAAGTATTTTGGGACAAGATCTTCCGGCTTTCCGGAACGCCATAACCTCAGAAATTCTCTCCGGTGTGCTTGCAAAATTGCTGAATGTGTCAGAGAAATTCTTTTGTGATTTTCCGTGAAAAATTGTAAAAGCTGTGGGTGAAAATGAGCGAGGAGGTGCGTCATTTGTGTGAGACAGTGAATTGCAAGAAGGAGGCGCGTCTGCAGTGTCCAACATGTCTCAAGTTGGGCATTCTAGGCTCCTACTTTTGCGATCAGGACTGCTTCAAGAAGAGCTGGAAGTCCCATAAGATTATTCACTCTCTGGCCAGTAAAGTCTCCTAGCATTGACTTGATTGGTGTGTCAGGTATCTAATGTCTTGGGATTGCTTTTCAGAGGGAGAGAATCCCCTTACTGGTGCCGCCAATGGTGTCTTCAATCCCTGGCCAAATTTCACCTACACCGGTAAATTGCGACCATCGAAGCAGACACCGAAGCGAGAAGTGCCTCCCCACATTCCTCGACCCGACTATGCGGATCATCCGCAGGGCAGGAGTCCCTCGGAAGAGGGTTTCCGTGGGAACACGACAATCAAGGTGCTGGATGATGAGGAGATCGAGGCGATGCGAGTGTCCTGTCGCTTGGGACGTCTCTGCTTGGACGCCGCGGCGGCTGCCATTGATGTGGGCGTGACAACCGATGAAATCGATCGCGTTGTCCATGAGACAGCCATTGAGAATGATTGCTATCCGAGTCCACTGAACTACTACAACTTCCCCAAATCATGCTGCACGTCCGTGAATGAGGTGATCTGCCACGGCATCCCGGACTTGCGTCCCCTGGAGGATGGTGACATCTGCAATGTGGACGTCACGGTGTACCATCGAGGTTTCCACGGTGACCTCAATGAGACCTTCTTCGTGGGAAATGTGTCGGAGCAGCATAAGAATCTCGTGAAGGTGACTTACGAGAGTCTCTCCAAGGCCATTGAGATTGTCCGACCCGGGGAGAAGTACCGGGAAATTGGGAATGTTATCCAGAAATACGTCCAAACGCACGGCTACAGCGTTGTGAAGAGCTACTGTGGCCATGGGATTCATCGTCTCTTCCATACAGCACCGAATGTGCCTCATTATGCCAGTGAGTTCACTTGTTGCTTCTTATTGGGATATTGGGTTTTGCAAATCAATTTATTATTATGTCAGTAAGTCCCGCCCCAATTTATTTCAGAAACGCCCATCTAGGTTGAAAAAATCAAGTTGAGATTTATTTCTGGAAATTGCTTTCAAAAATTTGTTGAAAGAGTTAAAGGGGGCGTTTCCCAAACAATTGTAGGCGGGACCTCCCCAAGAATCCACGCCCAATTGACTCATTCTTAATTCTTGCAGAAAACAGTGCTGTTGGCATGATGAAGGCCGGTAACTGCTTCACCATCGAGCCCATGATTTCCGAGGGCACGTGGCGTGATGATCAGTGGCCGGACAACTGGACAGCCGTGACGAGAGATGGTTTGTGGTCGGCCCAGTTCGAGCAGACGCTCCTCGTGACGGATGATGGCTGTGAAATTCTCACACAACGCGCCAACGGAAGGCCCCACTTCCTGGACAAAATGTAACAGGTTTCTAATTTAGCTTCATCACTTTATTTTCTCACAATTGGTCGCTTGTCTCTGCGCCACTGCGCGCCAGAGTTATCCGGACAGTTTCATTTCGGGAGTGTTTTGTGTCCTCCGAGACAAACAGGGTGTGTGAAAAATAACTAGTATAGAATCATCATTTTGTTGCGAGATGTTCTGTTTTCTGATGAAAAACACCACACATGGTTCTTACAATAAATAACAAAAATATTTAACAGGGAACAGTCACTGGGGAGTCAGGGGAGGGGGTTTAAACTTTTTACATGAGAAGAGATTGGGGAGAGAGGGATTCTACCGGGGAATTGCACTAAAACTACTCTTAGGAGCTAGAATTCTCCTATAAGCTGTTCATGTCTCTTTGACGGTCTCTGTTTTGCTGTCTTTGGTTGAGGAGTCATCTGAACGATCTTCTAGTTTGACCTGCAAAGAAATATCGGAATCATTAGAATATTCATCAATTATTTCCCCCTTGGTAAAAGTAAATTACGAGGAAGTGTCGATAAATGAATTTGCGAGACGAGCAAAAAGAAGTGATAATCGTGATCATCCAAATCACGCCGTGTCTTCTTATTTTAATTGAAATCGTGCATAAAATTCGGAAAAAAGTAAATTATTTATCTTTCCAATTTAGATTTTGAGTTATTACAGAGCAAAGCGTGGGAAAACATGAAATAGAAAAAAATGAAATGAGGGAAAAAAAAACTTACCTGTTCCGTGTCGGTCGTGAACTCATCGTCAGGCACGTAGATTCTCATCGTTTTGTCCGAGTCGGTGTTTTCCGCAATGACGGGACTCTGGTGCGAGTGGGAGGTCTCTGGTTCATCGTGATAGGACGAATAGCCTTTCTCCATAAGCTCTGCGTTCGCCTCATCCAGTATCCGCGCGTTCTCCTCCTGGTGTTTGGCTGCGAGATCGGGGGCGTAGTAGAAGGCCGGCGTAGGCGCCGATTCGGCGGTGTAGGGCGATGGCGTCGATGATGTGTGTGGGTAGTTGAGGTAGGCGCCGGACTGGAAGTATTGGGTCGCCTGATCTAGGAGCTGCTTGTAAGCGTCGGTGTCGTCTTGCTGGTGCAAATGGTTGTGCTGATGTTGATGCTGATACAGATCTTGGTGATTCTGCAACTGGTCGTGCTGGGCGGCGTAGATTTGGCCCGCGCTCGCGGCATTGTAGGTCTAACAGTGCCGTGCAAAAATGGTGATTATTAGTCTACTGTTACCTACAGGACTTGGTTCGTTAGTCGGAAGATTTTGGTAGAGGTTCTCAGAAATTGTTGAACTACTGTGAGAACCCAAGCAGAAAATTGTGACTACAAACTGAGGTGACTTCAATATGTATTGGATAAGCATGTTTGAGTCTGAATTGAAAAAAATGTTGTGGTCACTAATTTTACACATAATATAGTCACAATGTCTATTTTGGATGACCTAAATATGACTTGGTTTGAGAATGTAGGTTTTATGACTCACATATCTTGATAACATTTCCTCAATCACAACTCCAATAAATTAAACCGTCAAAATGCGTTTTAATGCATTTCATCGTGTTTAATTACGTTAAAATGCATTTTAAGCCGTTAAAAAGTGTTTTAACGTATTTAATTACGTTGAAACCCATTTAAACCTGTTAAAATGCGTTTTAAAGTATAATTTATTTGCGTTAAAACGCATTTTAAAAGCTTTAGAAGGCGTTTAATCGCTTTTTAAGGCATTTCATCTGTTTATTTGCGTTAAAACGCATTTTAGTCCATTAAAACGCGTTTTCACTTAGTTTAATTACGTTAAAACGTACTTTAAGATGATTAAGAACATTTTAACGCAGTTTAATTGACATTTAATACTAACTGGACTAAACTTTTGCTGTGTAAAAGAGCTAGACAAAATTTGATCCTAGAACACTTTTGATCCAGACTATTCTAGCGTTTAAACGTAGTAAATGTTGATCTTGGTCATTTATCAAATTCATTAAGTACAAAATGGATTAAAATTATCATTTCTTAATAAGTTTGGTGAATTTAACATCCGAACCTGTCAAATTTTCTTCAAAATTCTCGTTTTTCTCATTTTTAAAAATTACGGCTGTTTATTGATGTGAAAAAACATTTTTTAACACAAAAGAATAAATTAATATGCATGAATTGGAAGAATCGGATACTTAGTTAAAAAATCCACAAGATGAGTTCAAAAATCATAGTAATTATGACGTCATCATAACTCACATAATGTGCTTAATATCACCCAAAGTTATTACCCATTCAATGGATTGTGACGGTGTTATGTAACTTGAGGGATATTTTTGTAAGTTACAGCGACTTATAATTTTTACGAAATTGTGCAAAGTTTTCTGCTTGGGAATACAGTGGCTATATTCAAATTACTGATTCTAAAGACGAGAGTCACGAGATTTCAGCGTTTCTTGAGAATTTTCTTCTAATTAATTATATTAATTCCTGTATTTAAGATTTACTACAAAAATTTAAAGTCTCTTGTCTCTAAAATCAATCTAATACCTATCTTTTCTAAAAAGATAATGAATATCAATCAATAGAAGGTGCCAAAATCGTCATTATATTGGATTATTGACTCCCGTAAAGAGTCAGTAAAGTGTGTGGCATGTCTCTTTACCTCTGGGACTGTGTTGTGTGTGAGATGTGTCTGAGGATGGCGACTCTGCTGCTGCTGCTGCTGCTGGTAGGAGTTTATGAATGCCTGCTCCGGTCGGAAGAGATGCTGCTGGTGCTGCTGCAGGAGATTATTAGACTGTGTGACGAGGTAAGTGGGATTGTACACTGAATCGGGCATTCCATGCAGCATGGACATTTGCTGGGCGACATGCTTTTGCATTTGCGGGAAGATGGGCCTCGTGCCCAGCTTCACGTACTGCAGAATGTGCTGGGTGGCCGCGGAGGGGGTGGTGTGGTGGTCAGGGCGTTTGGACACGTGCGAATAGGCCACATCGAGCGGAAGTGGCTTCCCGTTGCTCGGCTGCCCGAAGCGATTGGTCTCAAAGGGCACCTTGGCAACCGGCAACCTGGGATCCGGGTCTGGGGCATAGTAGGTTTGCTTGCCAGACGGATCATGGAACGTGAGGTCGTTGGTTGGCTCCTCAGTCACTTGGTAAGGCTTCACCTGGGAATGGGGGGTTGTTTTTTTTTTCTGGTGACTCGCGAAGAGCGTCGCGGGTTAGTGTTTGGGATTGAATGGCAAATGGATTATTTCTTGCATGAGGGAGTTAGTGAATGCAGAACATATTAGAACATCCAGGGTCTGTCTTGTACTTACGCTTACGGGGCGGGGAGGTGGGTAGTAGGGCCTCATTGTTGGCGTTGGCGTCTCATAGATGTGATTGCTGTGAATTGGGGTGATGGGCGACAAGTGCGACAAGTGTCCGATTGGAGAGAGATTCGGCGCGGGGATTGTGTGAATGGGTCCTGGAGATTGGCTCATAAACGGCGATGGGGAGTGATAGGGATTCTCATAAATATACTCCCCGTTATTGGGCCCCGGAGGTGAACTATGGAATATGACGGGCTTCAAGTTTGAGTATGTGGGATACGGTGGCCTCAGGCTGTATGATGATGGCTTCATCAGTTGAGTGTACGATGGCAGGATGATTTTCTGCAGTGGCCTGCAAAGAGAAGTCATAATTTGGTGCTAATGACCAGTTTTTCCCTTCCATTAACCCCCTAATTGCTAATCCACTTTATTTCATGTACAAATGCAATCTCGGACAGACGAAAGTGAAAATATATAAAACAATTAACACACTTACATATCTGTGAAATTTTCACATAATAATTTTCTGGTTCATTTATTTCGCACTCAAATAGTCTAAATTAATTAATGAAAATATCCACGAAAGCTTGTTTGGAGGCGCTACATTTAGCATTGGGGACTTCAATAGTGCGCGGTCAAGTACATGATAAAATATGTGATCTCATTCTTTATTTGTTACCGGTTTTAACAATTACAAATAGAAAAGTTCGCAGAGAAGACTGTTAATTAAAATTATTTAATTTTCAAATCAAAATTTCTACTTTTTATTGCTGTGAAAACATATTCCTTGCATCATAAAAGATCAATTTTGCGAGTAAAACCTTCAATTGGGTGAAAGTACAAGTCAAATGGGATATTTTGCACGATCAATTCTATTAGCCATTTGATATCTAATGGCTACTGCTGAGATTATGCTATTCACAGTGGATTTAATTCAAATTCAATATAAGCTGGCAGATATATTGTTCAATTTTCAATTGATGCCCGGAGACACAAAAATGCTCGGTCAAAGAGACCATTCAAGTTTGATCTTGAATTCAATTCTTTGAGATATAAGAGAGATGATTAATTTTGCAAAAGAGATCGATATGTAAATGCATAAGTGAAAGTGATTATTTGAATTATTCTTAATTAAACTTATGCTCAGCTCCTTACCTCGAGGGACGCGTGTTGATTTTTGTGAGGATGATTTGGGAGGGAAGTTTAACTGGTCCTCGTACTTTAATCATCATGGCTTTCAATGGGATCATTTGGGCTTTCGTTGGCCACTTGCTGAACACGAGTTCACCCTTCATGATGGCCGAGGAATCTGCTGCGACTGCCCATAGAATTGGCATCATCAGAAGTAGTTGGAGCTGCAAGAGAGCGTTAAGAGATGGTCAAAAGAACCGAGAGAAAGGTGGCCCCCTCAGACAAAGAAACAATCTCGCACATTTGCTTTGAAAGTAAATTTGATGTTGCGCGGGGCAAAAGAAATGGTGAAATTAAGCATCAATCAAGCAATTGATTTGTGTGACACAGACGAAGGCGAAAAAGGGTGAAAGTAATTCCATTCTGGTGATCAACCATCCAGGTATAATTTAATTGATTTGCGCGCCCAGCTAGACACAGAAAGTGATTGTGGGAGCATCACTCGTGCTCTTGTTATTCAATCAAGTTGCGCAATTTTCTCGTGGCGAGAGAAAAAAAGAAGATGATAAACTACTTTTTAATTCATAAATAATGGAAATAAGAATCGAGAGGGTCATCTACGTGCCATCTTTCGCCTAGTTTTGTGCGCGGCGAAACGGCCCAGGAAAGCATTTCTTATGGCTCTATCTAGCCATTTTATCATCATAAATATCACGCTCTGAACCGGATTATATTCGTTCATGTTTAATTATTTCTTAAATGTGTGCAAGTGCGAGGAAAACCTACTTTTCCAGAATCTCTTTTTTTTTCATTGGATCACAAGTCGTCACTCTTGTCCATTTCACTCACAGTTTTCATGCAATTTTCACCTCTTGGTGATCGTTAAAATCACTCGATTCTTGTTAAAAGCAATTTTGGTCAATTAACTGAGACATTTCCCAGAATGTTGCCTGTCACTTGTGCGGAAGTTGGCTGAAATTGTGACCCCATTGTCGACTCGAAAACCGTTTAAATCAAATAATTTGTCACTTATATAAATCTCTCAATTTACCGTATATAAAAAGAAAATGTTACTTGTGGAACAGTTCTCATATAATAGAATTGAAAAAAAAACAAGATAATCAACGAACTAAATAATTTATTGACTCGCAAAAACCATATGACTTTTACCTAAAGGTGTTGTTTGTAATTGTTTATGGCGTTTATGAGCTCTAATTGCTTTTGAAACTATTTGGTGGTGCATTTTAATGAAAACAAATTAGCAATTAATACTGCAAAGAGGCTATTAGTTTGCAATATAGCCAATTATAAATTATTGAACCTGAATTTTTGGCATAAAATAAATTTTTAGTTTTTATGGGTGAAAATAATGGCTTGCAAAGTAATTTGCTTAATTGATGAACTATTGTTTGTGAGATAATTATACCTAATGAGAAATTAGGGATGGGCAAATATTTTAAATTCAGAAATTGATAATCTTCTGAATTCGGTATTAAATTTTGTGAAAGACTAAGCAAAAGCTAGAAAAAATATATTTTAATGAACAAGATTTCCATATCAATCTATTAATAAAAAAGATCTCATTTTGCATGTGATATTCTTTCTCGTAGAAATGACCCAATTTGTTCATTCGGTTCATTCATATGAAAATTTTGAAAAACAGCCATTTAATTATTCATAAATATTATAAAAGAATGGAAATTTATAATAACCGTACAAATACGGATAATTTTTAACTGATTTCTCAAGCATGAAAAGATGAGAGTGTGTCCTTTTTAATCATGTAGGTAAAAGATTTCTAGCAGGAAAAAAAGCCCATAATTAATAGTTTTCTGAGTTTTCTAATGAAAATAGATTCAAAAAACTTAAACCTCATAGTTTTTCCTCTAATGTAAATCTTCATGAAGTTTGTACAGATATTCTAAGACGAAGAAATAATTCCTATTCATTGGAAGAATAAGTCGATAAGCAACTTTACTTTAACAACTTTAAAAAATTCCCAAATTTTTGAAGTTTTAATTAAACTAAAATAAAATATTTTTAAACGCATTTTAATCGGGAACTTTCCTGAAAGCTTACGGAATTTCTGGAACTTTTAAAATTCCTAAAGTTTTATAATGTTTGAACGGTTTGAACAGTTCATTTAGTGTTTCTTGAATATGTTTCCATTTCTTAAAAAAAAACCTTATAAGTTTTTGGAGAAATTTCCAAAATATTTTTTTCTTTTATGCATTCTTAAATTTTATAAAGCTTTTTTATTTCATTTTACTCTGGAGTAAACTACGATGGCATTTCTTTTGGTGAATTCTTGAGAGCTCTTGCAGAATTTCCTCGAGACTTCTGAGATGATAAGTTCTATTCTAATTCTCTTAGAAAATTACTTGAATATTTCTCTAAGTTATATCAATATAAAATTTATAAAACCGCATAAATCAATTCTTTTTCTGGCAAATAAATCTCTGCCTAATGAAATGAATGCCTGTATTCATTTATTCAAGATTAAGATCTCATAATGACGATAAGAGAGATCACAAACATTTATTTTGCTCACATCATCACCATATTACACTTTGAATCAATGTTGAACATTAAAGCAAAACCATTAACAACTACCAATCATTTATTGATATGAGCTGCAAGGTCGAAGAAATGCAGCAAACCATAACGTTTAGCATTTGTATTGCATTGCTATTTTATTAATTTGTATTTAATTAGTAATATTTGAATTTAAAGTTTTTTTTAATGGAATTGCTCGAGAGAAAGAGAGAGAAGTTTTCACTGGAAGAGCCATTGCGCTTTCAATTCACACCAGCATTTACTGACAAGAATTTTAATTCGCGGAAGTATTTTTTCTAATTGTGTTTTTGGGAAAAAAAAGAAAACTATCTGAGATGCGGAATGAATGCGATAGAAAAAAAGATGTTTTCCAGCCAATCGGCTTATTTCCTGATTTGTTTTACAAAACTTATTGTGTCAATGAACTTCAATGAGAGTTTTTATGCCGACATTGGCTCTTTCACCATCCATCATGAATATGAATTTGGCGCCAAATCTTGCTCTGATCAGCGGAGATTCGAGGCGGAAAGTGCTTTTTATTGACTTTGGGCAATTGGGTCGCGGACTGAATTAGATTCTGCGGGATTATCACAATTCAATTGCGATCTTTTTAATTCACATTTTTTCACGTATCAAGTGCAACGGCGCAGGTGGAAAAGACATCCATATAAAATTGTCTGCTGGGTGCTTAAGTATGCATAATAGTTTTCAATTGAGTGAGAGCAAAAAAATAAGCTCTGTGTTTCATTTGATTAACGGACAAATAGTCGATTCTGGGTCATTTGCAAATTCCTTGTCAACTTTCTTTGTACGCGCGCGGAGTCATTGCAGTCGGTTTAAACTCCCGGATAATGTCTCAATGGTTTATTCACATATTCCCGCAATACATATATGCTTCAATGATCTCCTCTATTGAGTTATGCCATTTCACTATTTTAACTATAATGCTTTTACTCCTTTATTATTTTGCATTTTCTCTCGCCATTGAATCCGCAGTGCGTGTCCCTTGTGGGGAGCAAAAGCCACTGATTTTCCTCTTCAGCAGCTCAATGTAGGCGGAAAAAAGAGATGTTTGGCAAAATGTTCAATTGAGATCTTTTTTTTTCGTTGCTGTGTAGTACATCGAACAGGTTGAAAAATGTGCAATTACTCAAGTTTTCCGCTCAATAGGTATTGAGCTTTATAAGTGGATCAACTGCATTTTATATGCCTTATCTTTATAACGAGAAATTACCTGCAAATGCATTTTAGATGGGAATTTTTTTCCTAAACCAACCACACTTTGAGAGAGTCTCTCGAGACGAGATTTATCAAATAGATATTATTTTCCTGTTGGCACTTTTAATACTGTTCGTGTGTAAGGGGATTTTTTTTTCTCGAAGCAACAATCACTTTGATCAACAAACAGCACGATATACAAGAAAAAAAAAACACCAACTATTCACCAACGGCTTCCACCGAACATTGGTACGTCTTTGCGATAGAGCAGCTCGATGAAGACTGAACTGGGTGTTTGCGAGTGCAAGAGTTGGGAGAACTGCAAGAACCTCGAACTTGACTTTCGAGCCACACTCCGCGGATTTCAACGGTTGTAGGCACTCTCCACATTTGCACAGGTATTTTCATAAAACATGCCCGATTTGTGTGCTTGGATGGAGATGGCAAGAAATTCAAGAAATACAATTATTCTCACCCATCGAGACATGTTTGAGATGCGTGAAAAACCCCCCGTGCAAGTGAAATTGTTGCATAATTTCCATTTCAAACGCACGACAAATCCTTCTCGCAATTTGATTTTTCTCGGTGACAAATTATCCAGCGAGAGTGTAAAGATATTCCCAAGAAATTTCACACTTTACGGAAGTAAATCCCCAATTTGCAAGTGGAACGATGAGGAGTGAAAGAGAGTAAAGTGCTCTCACTCAACGTTTATCCAGAGTTCATTGTGAATTTCCGTTCCATTGATCGCACCAAAAAGGTCAGCATTCGCACATTTTTTGCTCAATCATCGAGAAATGCGAGAAGTAATTCTCATGGGCTTAATAGTGTGTAAATTGAAAGTAATACTTGGGTGGTGTTTTATTTGATTATAATCGCTACCAATTGATTTTTATCATAGTAGCGTCAGAAAATGGAAGTTATGATTAGTAAAAAGTCAAACAAATAAAAAGAATTGCCAAACATTAGGATATGCTGAGGTGTTGTTAAGATTGAAATGTTTGAAATAAGTCACATTTCGGTTGAAAATTCGACTCAAATTTTGATTTGTTACCAAAAGAATCCGTTTGCACGATTTCTGATAATAAAAAAAAACGGGTGAAAAATACATTTTTTCCATCACGAGTAAAATTATCACGATTTTAACAAACATGTTCGTGTATGAAAACTGGGAAAATTTAATGTTTTTCCATGAGAAAAGTTAGAAGAATATTTTATCGGGCCATAAGGTTGCCAAGTGAAATTTACAAGTTTTCGATTTTTTTTGATGTGAAAGCTTAATGGAAAGTTTTAGAAAAATAAAGCTCCTTTAAAATATTAACCAAAGAAATATTAGAGGAAAACTCAATAAAGTTGAATGACTTTTTTTATTTAAATTATTATTAAAAAAAAACAAAGAAAATAATTTGCTAGAAGCTTTATAATTTTTTAACGGCTGTTTTTAAAGAAGCTCTTAAATATTGCTAAAGCGGTAGGAATATTTTGCAAATTGTTTTTTAAATTGGTTTTGTCGTAAATGCTCGAAAATTTTTAAATAAGTTCTTACACAAATTTTGGAAAGCTTTTCAAGAGGTTTTCAAGAATTTTCTTAAAAGCCTTCCCCACAAAATTTTCAAAAAGACTTGGTAATAAAAAAAAGCTCACAAAGTGTTCCAAAAGCTGTTGAAAATTTTCAAAAAGACTTGGTAATTAAAAAAGCTCACAAAGTGTTCCAAAAGCTGTTGAAAATTTTCAAAAATGCTCGTAAAAACCTTTAAAGCTTTTTTACACTATTTTTTTTTGAATTTTTTACTTTTACATATTAGCACTTCCAAAGACGCTCGCGCACTTCCATTCAAGTGTTCACCGATCATTATCTCCCCCATGATAAGTAAGAAATTCCGTAAATTTATGGCTTTAATGATTAATTTGAAGCTACATATATAAATTCAATAATTCATCTGAAAATTCCAAAGAATTGATTATTATTGCAAAATAATTGAATTTTATGCTATTGTGTTTAAATTTTCAGTGGACACGGAAGAGATTATCATCGCATTGCACTAAAGTGCTTGCGCAATTTCCTCTGCAGCAAATATTGAATTATACTGGGTGACAAAAATTCCATTATAGTCGTTTTTAGTGACGAGGAAGATTGAGTTATAATTTATTCAGCAAAAACGAAGATTACAATTATTACGTGCAAAAAGGGCACAATTACTGTCGCAAACGGAAATTTCTCAAGACACAAAACGTGCAAGAGAGAATGCTTATCGCCTTGAGGTAATTTCCTCCGTTGCGACTCTTTAGGTCCAAATTGGCAGGAGTTTCCGCGCTTGATGAAAATTTCTCTCACCTCCACATTTTGTGGTTTTCCCAACATGAGCGCCGGAAGTGGCGGGAGATGGAAATGGGGGGCAAAGAAGTGAAATTTTTGAGCACGTGTTAGAAGATTAAACCTTAGAGGTGTTGCTTAAGAATTCCCATCACAGCTATTTTCACACTCTTACTCGCTCTCCGTAACAATGTATGAATGGTTGTCTTTTTATTTTGTTGGTGCTCGACATGCACGATTACATTTTTCAATTTAATCGCATTGAAATTGCCGTACCTTCACTCGGACGCGCGTTCTTTTGCACCTTTAATGATCTCACTCTCTCACTCTGGCGCACTTTTCTCAAACGCATAGGAAAAATATTTCACCGGACTCACTGCACTGAAAGAAAAGAATCGTAAGAAAATCGTACAAAGTTCGTCAATATCGGTTGTTAATTTCATTTTGACAAAATAGGATGTAAATGGAGGTATTTTGGAGGTAAGTTCGTAAAAAATACGAGATTTTACGAACTTACGTCAGCTTTTCTCGTATTTTTTCGTTTCTCTCTCACACTAACGCAATTTCGGTGCGTGTGTGTGTCAGTGTTCTCAAAATGGCGACCGCGAGTTCATTTGAGGGCGGAAGCTTGCCCGAAAATCCTCCAGAAAGTGATGATATTGAAGTTAATTTGGTGGATATCCCGGAAGATCATATTCTTTATGTGCTGCTTCAAGAGTGGAATTGTGAATC
>CAKKOB020000015.1:0-13223 GCA_918844115.2 Phlebotomus perniciosus
AGCATTCAATTTTTCACATCAACGCTCGAAAAGTTCCCTGAATGCAAATTTGCTATTTTTTGTCCTCATCGCGTGGGAAAATTCATCAAAAGCCAATTGAAGTTCAATTTTTCATCCAACTGGCATCTTTGTACTTTTTTCCGCATGTGAGATTATTCTATGTAACAAGGGTAGATCGTTACAAAAAAAACTTAAAAATTATTCATTTGAGATTTTTTTGGGAGATATAAAAGCTCTAAAGATCATTTAAAACATTAACAATTTTTAAAAGCTCAAAACTATTTATTTCCCAAGGGGGATATATTGTGGTCAGAAGTGGTGTACATTTGAATGGAAGTGCGTGTAAGTTTTGAAAAGTGAAGTGGAAGTGTTAAGATAAGTCAAGTAATTTTGTAAGCTTCCAAGGAAGAGCTGGAGCTTTGGAAAGTTTTTCCAGCGTTTTGGAAGTTTTTTAAGGCTTTTTGAAAACTTTCAGAAGTTTTTAAGGAAGTTCCTAAACTTTTCAAAATGTAAGCCAGATTAGATAAAAGCTTTTTGAAATTCATGTAAAGCTACATATACAGAAATTTAGGAACTTTTAAAAAATCTGGAAGAATTGTAAAGCTTTCTTACGTGCTTTAGAACTTTTGAAATTCTCGATAAGCATTTGAAAATTCTAGAGAGTTTTTTCAGATTTTCTTGAAGCTTTCATAGAAAGCTTTAGAAACCTTTCATAGAAAGCTTTAGAAACCTTTCTTAGAAAGCTTTAAAAACCTTTCATAGAAAGCTTTAGAAACCTTTCTTAGAAAGCTTTAGAAACCTTCCTAGAAAGGTTTTTCATAAAACTTTCTTTGGAAGGCTTTCTCAGAAAGCTTTCTTTGGAAGGCTTTTTCAGAAGGCTTTTTCAGAAAGCTTTCTTTGGAAAGCTTTCTTAAAAAAAACTTACTAATAAAGCTTCTTAAATAGCTTTAGAAGGCTTCGCATCTATTATATATTTTATTAGAATATAAAATTGATAGGATAAAAGCTCTTCAAAGCTTTCGAATTTGAGCTTTGGGAGTCTTTTAAACGATATGTGGACGTGTTGGAAGTGGTGTACCTACGTGTTTCTGACCATAATATCCCCCCTTGTTATTTCCTCATAAAATTGCAGTTCAAAAAAATTCCAGACCTTTTAAGTTTGAAACTCTGGTACATACAATATTCTTAAGTGACTCCTCCTTGCATTATCATCAAGGGAGAAAGTTACACGAAAGGCATTTCAATTAGAAGTTGGCACATGGCAAAAATTTGATCTTCTTTATATCGTATATCGGTGCACTTTTGTGAGCTTTTCCAAAGAATTACTCAGTCGCACAATGACATATGCTGGAAAGTGGTTATTCAATAGTTTTGAGAGAATCTCTAGGGAATTTTGTGTCGAGATGGGATCGACTTTTAGAGAACACTTAAAAAGCTGTTGTCAACATTTGAAACCTTTCTCGAAAAAGAATTAAATTTAAGTGAATAGATTCTCGTGATTCATCATATTAGCTCTATAAAAAAATAAGTGAGACCAAAAATAATTGATATAGAAAAACTTAAATTATTTCTGTAAAATAATAAATTAAAGTCAAAATACTGATTATTGGTAAAATATTTTTAGGTCAATATTCTGCACCAGAAATTTTTCATTTTATGAAAATCAAGATTTATCTGAAGGCTAATTAATTATAAATTTACATTAATATTTGTTTAATTTCACGTATTTTTAAATATTTTGTTAATTATTCGCTTCGATGCCGTTTTAAATTGCTTCTGCAGATTATCAAACAGTGTCAAACAATAAATGAACTGATGAAAGTTACACAATGTTCTCTCTTGTCAAATCAACTTGAAAATTCGTCATTATTAAATGCAAACCTTTTGTTGTTTCATCGGAACTTTTAACTGCATGATCAAATACATTTTTGTTTTCACTGTGTTTTTTTTTCAATTTTCTAAAAAAAAACCATAAAATTTTATTTATTTTTAACCCATCACCCCTGAAAAAATTCCATCGTAAAAATATGTGCTTCTTCATTTTGTTCAAAAGTTCAGCAAACAATTCGGATAATGTGTAAAAATTGCGATATGAAATATATGTAAAATTCCTTCGACTAAATAAACATGCCCGAAAATATTTTATGTGAGATATATCGGTGAAATTCACAAAGTTTATCCCATCCAATAAACCACCTCAATGACTCTCAAGCCACCAATTGACAGAGTCATTTTTTCAAAAGAAAATATTCCCAAGAAGCCTCCTCTTTAACCTTCAGCAGTCCATAAGATTTCAGTGTTACAAATTCTTCACATTTTCTATCCCATTTTGTCCCATGACAGATTTCATGATTTTCTGTGATTGAGAGTGAATAAATGTTGCTATTTAATAAAATGAACGATTGGAGAAAAAAATGGTTCAATTCACCCATTTCAATTCAAATGAATAATCCAATAATGCAATCAAAAAGTGGAAAATTCACATACTTTCGCACTCACCCCAATTAGTTTTTAATGCATCAGAAAGTACTGAAATTCTCATATGTGGATAATATCCTCTTAAAATTATTTAAAGAGAAATATAATAGAAAAATTTGATTTCATAAATTTCTTCCAATAGCTGGATTTTTCATTAATTATAAAATTATTTATATAGAGGTACTATTTTTCCTAAATAGACTAAATAGATAATATTCTGATGAATACATTTAACTCACGATACTTATCCGTCCATTTTTTTCTTCCATTCGAAATCATGAGCGATAAAGTTGAAAAAATATATTGGAAAATTCAATACCTATGCATGTGTAAAGAAAAATTCTCACCTGATACCTCATCATTGCATAGTTCAATAGATGAAAATTCTCCAGCAATTTTCAATTTTCACTTATTGAATCATTGCCATTTTCCTCAGCATATCCGTTCGTGGTTCATAAGGTTCACCACGTGGAACTGATTCGAATGATCTTACTTGTTTACGCCATCTCTACCAAGTGTTAGCAAAAAAATAGCACTTGGAAGTAATTGCTAAACGATTAAATTATCATTTCAGTGAGAGGACTCTTTTTTTTTTGGAGGTGGTGAATTCAATTAAAAAGCACGAAGAGGGCAATTCACAACCAATTGGTCGCTTCGAATGGCGCTGAGGGAGTCATAAAAATGATTTGCTAGTAAAATTGGCGGCGGAAGGTGTGAAAGAGGCTCATAAAAAGCGTAAAGGAATTTTTCGATGTACAAGAACCGCGCAATTGCTCCGCATGGGGTAGACATTAGGGATGGAAAAGGTGTACCTAACATAGAAAAAGGAGGTCAGGTTGTTAAATATTTTACAATCGATTAACAGTTTGCGACATTTGATGTTAGTATTTTGAATTATCCATTAAATGAAGAATTATTCTTTTTTGTATCTATCTAAGAACAATAACAAAAAACATCTAGAAGTTTATTAGAAGATCTCAAAGTGTTATAAGTAATATGTAGCCGAGTATTTCTAGTCGTCTATCTATACAGTATTGGACATAACTTTCAGCAACTACTTAACTACTAGAAAAATGCTTAACCTCTCACTTAACACTAGCACACTAAATTCAGAAAGCATCTTAACTTTCCTTCTATAATATATATAGTGTATATAGTACATTAGATGAAGAAGCTCTGTCAATAACGTCTGTCGATGACGATAAAGAACTTTTAAAAGTGTTTAAAAAGCATTAAACGTTTTTTAAGAGCTTTGAAGTATTTTTAAACACTCTAAAAACATTTAAGGGTGTTTGAAAGCTCTTTGAAACTTGTTAAAACCTGTTTAATGTTCTAAAAGCGTTTTGAAGCCTTAAAAGTGTTTAAAGCTTTTAAAAGCGTTTTGAAAGCCTTTAAAAGGGTTTAAGAAAGCTTTTAATATTTAGGCATTTTAAAGCGTAGAGAGACGTTTTAAAAGCGTTTCAAGGCGTTTGGAACGCTTTTAGAGCCCTGAGCTGAGGTGCGATGCCTCAAAACGACCCTAACGACTTTGATTTCTTCTATTTTCTTTGGACAGCATTCTATAGCCATTATAGCGCCCTTCGAGTTACAATTTACTTAATACCAACTTCATATACGTAAAAAGCGTAAAATGTAGTTAAATTTATAAATCAGCAGTCAGTGAACAAGCAGAGAATAAATATATAAAACAATATACAACAATTCAGGAGTCAAAAATTTGAGTATCATTAAAAAAATGTCACAAAAATATTATTGACACGATGCCTTCGCGCCTCTCTTGTGGTTTTTGGGTATTGTCATAGGTCCATTAAATTCATTTTTGGCTTATAAAGTCTAAAATAGAGAAACTTTGTGTGGGAAATACCAACAGGAGATGAGGGGCATCCCTTGTAAATTTATACAGCACATCACTCCAATCAATCCCACCATACATTGTGAGCCGCTAGCGCTGCATTTTAAGGCTAACAAAGTCGAAAATGTCTGAAAAATGTGTTAATTTGTATGGGAGGTATCAATAGGGGATGTGAGGGAAGTTTCATATAGCCTATGTCCCAACTAGGGATGTCCTCTATGCCCATATCTACCAAATTTTAGTCACTTCGGTTCAGTTTTATTTCTGCAACTCGTGAAAATCGCACCAGTCGTACGCAACTAAAACGCAACTGTTTTTTCTTTAAAAATTGTTTATTTCTCAATCACTTTTTACAGAATTTCTCAGCGACTCTTTGATCCATTCACATCGTCATCTCTTGTTCTTGTCTGCGTCGGCAATCACAATTAACACATTTAATTTATTATCTATTTAATTTCTTCATACACTAAATCTAATTTCTCTTTTTTACTTTCTTTTCTTTTAGTTATAATCAAAAATATCGGCAGAAAAAACATCTTTTTGATCCTTTCTTATCATCCTTCGTGGGCGGCCTTGAGTGGGAGTCCAGAATCATCATTGTTAATTTCATTCTTTGACGCATTGACTCATGGATGAAGTTTGTTGTTGGTTTGCAATCAAGCATAAACTTTCAACTTTTTACACTCGAAATAATTCCAGAAATTCTGTCGAGCACAAAACTTTCTCAAATGGCGCGGCCCTTTTATACAATTTACATTTTACAATCTTGAAACAATTATTGGTCATTTTCTCAGCATCCCTTTCCATTTACTTTTTACACATTCTCTTTTTTTTTTAATAATATAGAGTTTGAAAGTTTAAATGTATTTTCTCTGTCGCAGAAAGATTCTAAAATAAATCTTATTTACAGACTTTTCTCTTTTTTATCTTTAGAATTCTAAGAATGCTCTAAAATTTTTTTCCTTTGTATTTTTCAATATCGTAAAATATTTTTTCTCGTTTTCTTTTTTTTTTTTTGGAGAAAATCATGTGATTTCTTGCCTATTATTTGTCTCTAGAACCATATTCTTTTCGTCTGATCGAAAAATCACTGCAAATTCCATTCGAAAAATTTCCTCCATTTTTATTTACAACCTCTTCAATTTTTTTAATGGTAATAATTTCTTTATAAGGGAAATCATCCATCTATTCTACAATTAGCATTCTTTTTTACAACGTCTTGTCTTCTATTTATATTATTTTGAAATCTCATTCACTTTGTCATAACTCCTCAAATGGAAGAAAGTTGAGAAATATACGGAGAATCTCTTTACTCACTTTAATTATGTTCCGTTTACATTATGGAAAAAGTCATAATTGGAAAGAGAGAATTGTAAAGAATTTCAAGAGTAACATTTTCTCTCACATTTATCTTGCATCGCACGATATCATTTTTCATTTATATTATATCAATATAATAATTGTAAAAATCAATTTGTTCGGTTAATTATTATTATGTATTTAAAATGTAAATATTCTTACATCTTAATTCCACGATAAATTCTTACAAAATTAAATTGCAATTAAAATTAACGAGAGTTTCGGGGAATGAGACATTCACTCAGACTTGTACATTTTCTATTTGAATTCTCTTCAATTTGTTCTTAAAACAACAAAATCCTAAAACGTCTTAAAAAGTCAACGTATCAAAAATTAAATCTATTGTTAAAAATTCATTTTGTCTAAAAATTACATTTTCTATAATTATGAAAAAGGGAAGAAAACAAATAAAACGCATTCTCAAAGTTTTTTTTCTTGCTTTCTTAAGCCAAAAAAAATTTATTAAATCTCTCGATAGAAAAAGGATAAATTGAATAATGAGATAAATGGGATTGTTGAATATTTTTTCATTGGCAATCAATTGGTTTGCTTTTCACGTTAAACTGACACAAAGTTCAAATTTCAGTGTGACATTAAGAACTGTCAAAGTGACAGCTATCGAAGAACTGTCATTCAGAAAATTCTCCATAAATGCCTAATATGTGATGTAGCGAATAGATTCTTCTTCATTTCCTTTCATTATTACAGTCACTTTCGTCATCTACTAAAATATATTGGAATATATTCTCTTATAGATTTAAATTTTTTTCTCATTTTATGTAAGTATATTTTTTTTTATCTTCGTGTGAAACCAGATCATTTCGTACAAGATTTTCACATTCAAATTTAATGTCTACTGATTTTTTTTTTCTTCAATTTCAATTTCCGTTCTCACTTTATGGTGTTTTGAGTGAATTTGGCAGTTTTAATGACTTTGGCAGTTAAATGCACGATCATTTTGCACACACACCACCCACAAAAAAGAAGCTCTTCGATGGTAAAATTATTCTCTCTCATTTTTACACTTTCGCTCACATAGGACAGGGAGGATTAAAAGAATTTTTTTTTGAACAATCATCAATAGAGACATTTTTGGCGGAAATGCAATCAAATGCAGAGACAGAGAGGTGGGTTTCGTGGGAAAGTTTCTGAATTAACGTGCGCAATTGGAATTTTGCGCTTGATGAGAGTTTGAAGGAAGTTATATGTTTGGGTTTTCTTTGCAAGACACTTAAATTTTCATGGAATTTCAAGCACACATTCACTTTTGATTTTCTCATTCAACACTCTTTTTCTTCAGTCAATTTGAGACTCTCAACAGTAGTTTTCAAGTGTGGGTGAATTTATGCTGAAGCCCATTTATCACTGTATGTATAGAAGAAAGTTAGGGATAAATGCATTATATAGAATTCTTTGAAGCAATTACAATACAAGTGCTATTAACCAGCGAAAGAATGTGTTTTCCTTGCTCTCACTATTTTCTTTTACCCAAGAGGTTACTCAATGATTATTTTATTGGCAGTTTTCGTGAGTTTCTCTTGTTTAGTAGAATTTCCTGGAGGAGTCTCTATATCCATTGAACATCCATTGGATATTCCAAGAAAAATTGCAGTGAAATTTTTAGTCAATTTTACTGATAAAAATTCCCTGTTGCAAATTATTCCAGATTCTTATATACCGAGTATACCTCTTGATTTCACACGAGCTCAAAGGAATTGTTGTTATTCTTGGGTAAGAAAAAAAACCCCAAGGAATTGGTGAGATCTCATCGGCCGAGATGTTCTCATCAAAAGACACTGGGAATCCCCCCTCGGCAAAAATTTGAAAAAGACATTTAAAGCAAACTTACTCTTACATCCTCTTTGAATAACATGAAAATTCGTAAAACTAAATATATATATATATATATATAGTTCACCCATGGACAAATGAGACGAGTATAGCGAATACATATAATCTCCTGGTGAAATAAAGCTGATGTGGTGTCTTTGTCGTCTGTCAAACTTTACTGTTTGGGTGACGAATTGGCATTTCATATGCATGTCGCGGATCAGGCGGAAATGCCTCTGAATATACTTCCGGATGATTGGCGCGACTATAATTCGGTGCTGGTGGAGCGGTGGCTGTAATTTTAATTATACAAAACACATTTTAGAGCGCGTCTCACAAACTGTCCCATATGAAACATTCAGTTTCTCTCTAAAAGTGAAAGTTTCTAATTAAAAGAGACGAATTTGTGGAGTTCTTCAATAACAAAACTAAAGAATCTCACAACAAATTAGATTAAAACAATAAAATTATCAAGACGAAAAAATATGTTCTCTAAGCCTGAGGCATTGTTTTTCTTGTCTGTTTTGTGTGTCATGTAAAAAAAAATAAACTATAACTCTAGAATCTCCTTCGGGAAAGCATAGCTGTGCCATTTCTTTTAAAAAAGATAAAATCATGATAAAATTGTATTAAAAATAATTGAGAGTTCTATTCTTCATGTTCGCGAGCGCAAGTCTGCTTCAAGGGAAGCTCTAAAATCCACTTAAAAAAAGGGTCAAACAAGAGACACGGAAATCATGCGAAAAAGAGGAACAACTCACAAGGATAAGGAAGCATGACACAGTGTGCAAAAATAAGGCTAATTAAAAGCAGTGATGAAACAAACACAATTATATCTAGCAAGACAGACACAGAGAGGCATAAAATGATGGAAAATAAAGTGCAAGATTGGAATTTTTTGGAGCGACAAAAACAAGGAGAGCGGCCTCACGAGCGCACGGGCTTGTAGAACACACCTTTCGGCGGATAGTGCTGTTGTCCCCTCCCCTCACCATACCCGTGAGCTGGAGCGCGGGACCCACCAGGCGCGCGGCCTCCCGATTGGGGCCTCCTGGGCGTCGGTTGTACACCACTCCGGCCGCCCGAACGGCCCCGGGAGCGCTCATGATGCGGCGGTGGAATACTCCGGGCTCCTCCGCCGCTGTGATGATGACGCTGCATGAAAGAAATAGTTTAATATAATATCAATAAAATTACTTATGAAAAATAATTAGAACTCCAGCTCAATTAAGATGACAAATAACCAAAAAAGAAATAATAGAATAACTTCTGTTGAACTCACCATCCGTCTCAGAGTGTTCATTGGGCCACGCAGAGTGTCGCTAATCCTGCGTGCTGGTGGTTTCTTGGGATTGGAGCTAGGCGTATGAACGGCACAGCATTTGATGAACATCCCCATAAAGATGATAAAGCCAATCCCTATGAGTATAACGGCGTACCAATTTTCCGTGATCCACTGAGCCACAGTGAAGAGTGTCTCCTTGTTGAAGAGGAGATTTTTCAGTCTCACCAACGGACCCTCTGCGTCCACGGCGCGGCATCGCAAGAACACGTCGCAATATCCCTGTCGAGGGTAAGCAGGAAAAAAAAACGTAGCCAATTAATCAGCCTCACAGTGATTCAGTCTCTGTGGCCTCTTTTGTGACCAAGTCGACCAAGTTTAACTTTGTCTCTATCTCTCCTCCTCTCGGAGGATCTCTCTTTCTTCCTTCCCTGAAAACTTCCTACAATCTACTCTGCCACCCATGGGGAAGCTAATTAATTTATAACTCAATGCCAGCAGGAAGTTGAGCAATTTAACGTGGAGGGATGAGAAAAATTCTAAAAGCTCTCTTCCACTCGTCTGAGAAAAATTATTGTTGTGCAATTTGAGGAATGATTTTATACTTTCCGGGAGAAATAAAAAAATATACACACTCGAGACGACTATTTAGAAGTTTTAAAACATTTTAGCAACACACCAAACACGGCTTAAAAAAAGTTCAATGGGAAACTTTGAGAGAGATTTTTTAAGGAGTTCCTCCTACTCCACACTTTGATGGAATTTCTCTTCTCCCACTTCTGCTAACTTCTTAACTGCTTTATTCCCGCATCTCAACTACACGGATAAAATTTATATTTTTTTCGCTTACAAAATTCGTGGAAACAATTTATACACAATTGCTATCAAATTCTGCTTCTGTCATCATTTTCATTCAGTAGAAAAATGAAATTAATAATTATACTCGGGTGCAATTAGATTGTTTCATTGTTATTAAATTAATTTAATCATCAATATGTGGAGGTGCACAATAGAGGGTTAAAGGATCTGCATTTTTTTTTAATTATAAAAGTGATTGCTGTTGACATTGGAAAAGGCTTTTTTCACATTTTGATCTCTCAGTTTAATCCATACGAAGTGTTGAGTGAAATAAATAAGTTTATTTTTCATCATATACCTACCTACTCATATTTTTCATTAATATTTTAAAACCCTTCGCAATACGTCTAGTTCCCCGAAACCAAGCAGAAATTGCAATTGCGTCATTACTTTCATTTATTTTAGAAGCTAACCATGTATTGGAATTCTCACGAAACACCTTCACCTATTCAGAATAACTTCTCTTAAGCACTTTGAGAGCTTTTCACGTGCAATTTCCTAAAATCACTCCAAAAGCGTTCCGCTGAAGTGGAATTCTTTACAAATAGTGATTCAGTTAATTGCCTGCCTCTAAACTTATATTTTAAGTTTGCACAGCACAAAATAGCTTTTGAAGCTAAGGGGCTTTGGACTTAAAGCACTTATTAGTCTTCTACTAGATCTAAACAATCATTTTTTCTTTGATATTTCCGAAAAGTTAGGAAGAAAGATAAAGAAATAAAAAGTAACGAAAATGACCCCCCCCCAAATGATTAAAAAATATTTTTTGTAAGAAATATGTCTATTTGCGATATTATTAATTCACCCTATTATCGCAAATTCATCAGAGAAAGGTTCTTTGTTTGGAATTTATCGCAACCATTAGTCCCATGCAACTGTCTCTGCAACCAATTTAGTTGTACGCAATTAAATCACCAAATAAAATATTCTTACCTGAAAATTATCACATGGGGATCCGGGACGAAGATTAATTCCGCCAACTGGGAGACCAATGAGATGAGCGAATTCGCTGGTGCTGCGACAGGTGTTAGTGTCGTTGCCATTCTGGCACGCCAGCTCGCACAGCTTCCTCTTGTCGATGTTGGGAATGATGGAGGACGTGAGGAAGCACTCTGTCATGTTCCACAACAGACAAATAGAGCCCGAACACTCGCCCGCAATGCATAGCTGCGTGCCATTGTTGCACTTCGTCTTGTCGTCGCGTGGCTTTGGCTCTGGACATTCGGGCGTCGTGCCATTACATGTGGAGCTCCACGAGCACTCCGTCTCCTCCTTGCACTTCGATCCCACGTGAGCCGGTACGAAGCTACACGTCTCACTCTGACAACACGGTCCCTGGCTGGGACTGCATTGCGTGCGGGCGCGTCGCGTACAGCCACGCGCCGTGGCATTGAGACTAAGATCGCGTTCGCCGATCTGTCGTGGATAGCAACATCTGTCCTGGCATTCTTCGTCGTTGAAGCCACAATCACACTCTTCGCCGCTCTCCACGATCTTGTTGCCGCAGAAAGCGCCCTCACTAGCCAGGAAACAGTTGCGCTTCTTTGTGTCCTCAATGGCGTCCAGCACGTTGGAGATGTTGCGAATGGAGCAGGTGGAGAATTTGCTGTTGTTGGGTCGATCACCACTTGTAGCGCTCGCAAACATTATATAGTTGCCGTGAAGGCCACCCGGACGACACTCTTGTGGATAGTCGTGCTGGAAGAGAAAGAGAGAGAGTGAATAGAGGATTGAGAAGTCACCAAAACTTAATTAAAAGTTTAGAGATTCTTGATGTATTAAATATAAAATAAATTTAATTTATTGAAATTGAATCAGTTCAAAAGACTGTTATTTAAACATCTTAAATCTTCTTTTTTTCAACCTCTACCTCAAAGTCAATGTTATCATCATATACTCACAGGTGATCCGAAATTGTGGCCAATTTCGTGGGCAAGCGTCAACTGAGACACTTTGGGCGGCACGCGACTGTTGTAGTTGACAAAAGTGATGATTCCGGTGTTGAGGGATCTCTTGGTGCTCTGATATAGTCCACCGACTGTCTCTGTGTACGTTTTGTATTTCTCACATATGCCACCAGACGCCCCGGAAGCTGATGCCACCCACGCCAAACCGAGCGTTCCACCCGTGAAGTCCCTGTTGGAAGAGTGAATGACAGTGAGTTTGGGTGGGGAAAAAGGTTCGAGTGCTGTGAATATATTGCCTGTATGTGAAAACATATGCCAAACAGAAGTCCTCATGATTGCCAAGAGAGTGAATGTTGAGGAAGTTGGACACATCAATGTTCTCCATGCAGAATGGATTGGATTCTCCATTGTATGCCTCGCTGCACGCCGAGTCGTCATCGATCTTGATCCTTTGCACCTGTTTCACCCAGACAACATTTCATTTGGCATTCATTTGATATGAGTTTGGCTATATAGGGAAAATTCTCACCTCAAACCGAATATTTCGGTGCTCAACGCGTCCATCGAACTTTGTGTTCCTGTAAATGTAATTCACGGCAGTGACATGGTGAGCTATCAGGGAGAGAATCTCCTCCCTCGTCTTTTCGTCAATCTCGTGCTTCTTGCCACGATCGTGCTTTATCTTGGGATTCATGGCGCGCTATTAATGTAAAATATAAAAAGAATATTAGTCACTAGTAATTTTAAGTCAATATAAACTATCTTCTCGATCAATTTCAATCCAATCAGATTGGACTTTTAAAACTCTATTTACTATACTTGAAATGCCCTTCAATTGCTACTCACATCGGCGATTCCTTCTCGGATGTGACGCCAAATCAGAGGATCTGTCTGAATGTAAAGTGAACAAGTGTTACGATTCTCCTCTCTGGGCCTCGTTGCTCTCCTCACTCGCTCGTGTGCTTCCTCGTGCTGCTGATGCTCTTCGTGGCCGGAGGCTCGCCAGTTGGCCTCCTTGGAGTACTTCTGATGTGGCGGCCAGTCAGTATCCTCGGCAACGGAGATCTTCTTCTGTGGAGATTTGACAGGCACCGCCGGTGTGTCATCCTCATCCACGGCTCCATTCTGAATGCTATCCATCCAACTCGATATCTCATCGGTTATTCCACAGCCACCTCCATGACCTGGGTCAATCACAAGACAATTAATCATCTTCCGGCGCCTCATTTTCAACACTCCATGAGATGGAGGATAATTAATGGGCAAGAAAAGTCTCGCTGGGCACTTTTCATCTCAGAATCATCGGCTCATCTGAATAATGTCAGTTAGCTATGTGGTTTTGGAAGTAAAAGCATATCATAAATCACCGAAGAAGTTGTGATAGCTACAAGAAATCCTTAACTGAGCCAAAAAGAGCCTTTAAGAATAACTTATTTAACCATCTCCACAATTTTTGAACGATTTTAATTGACTAACTAACCTAACACAATCTAAATGAGGTAATCGTTATAATTATCCAAGATGTTTTGATTTTTACTCCCTCCGTGTTGTGGCTCTAAGGTGCACCACTAAATGCATTTTTTTAGGTTATGGGTCACGATCTGTCATTTTTTTCACATAGGCGGGTAATGGGTGACGTAGATAGTTTCTGACGTCA